>VYZV01019428.1:99251-144234 GCA_013401275.1 Pandion haliaetus
ACAAAAACATTTCTCCAACAAAAGTTCAGGCCAAGAGCGGTCTTTCCCCTTGCTGTCTGGGTAGCCATCACTGATTGATGGAGGTAAAGTGATGAATTGTTTTTAGGAGCTGCTACATTTCCACATTACATTCCAGCTCCTGGGGAGGACACTTTGTCCTTCTGTTTGAAAACTGCTGCTTCTGGGTGTTGCCCCGTCCTGAGCAGCCCATTGCTGCCTTCTCTTCCATGTGACCACACAAGGAAGGGAAAGTTTGCCAACTGCAAAATGTTTATGTTCTTTTCCACAACTTACTTACAAAAATGCATTTCCTCATCTCTTGTAAACCAGACGTAATCCTTATTCCTACCTAAAAGACTGTATAAAGATAGACCAACACACTTGGCATTCCTACTTCATTTCTTATCACTGCGCATAAGGTCTTACACCCAAAGAGTGCTTATATTCTAGATAAAGAATGTAATGTGATAGGTACATGCTTCCCAGATTTAATTTAATAGAAACATCAATGTCATGGGAAAGATAAAATAATTAAATAGGAAGACAGAGCATGGGTCAATACGACTATATGCTTGTGCAAACTCTTCCCCAAAAACTTATTGGCAGTAATCAAGAGAAGAAGCTAGTTAAATCTTTCAGTTCAACAAGACGCTTTGGCATTAGCAAATACTTGCTCCGTGTTAATCTGAACACCAAGGAGAAATCTGAATTATAAGTAGTTCCTTTCACATTTGCAGCACCTTTCTTATTGAAGCACTTGCATATAAATTGTCCTTGCCATCTCCTTCCCATCCTTGCAAGAAACACCCTTCCATTTCAGTAGGATGAAAGTCAGAGGGAATTAATCAAAATGGATCTAATCACTTGAGGCTGAAAATACGGTTCTTAAAATCATATTAAATGCTTGAATTTCATTGCTTATTACTTTTATTTCCAGTAGGCAAGAAAATCCAGTTGACCAAGCAGTAATTACACAGTAGTTCTAGCAAGATTTCTGTACCCTCTGTACATGACAGTGTATCAGAGAAATTCAGTGTGCAATCAGATTTTGGCCTTGATACAAACCATA
The DNA here is from genome assembly GCA_013401275.1 of Pandion haliaetus. NCBI lineage: Eukaryota > Metazoa > Chordata > Aves > Accipitriformes > Pandionidae > Pandion > Pandion haliaetus. The sequence goes on from VYZV01019428.1 coordinate 100,321, forward strand.
TTCTACAAATTAGACATAAATCTATTAAGATAAATGGAATTATACTGGTTTTGCAGCAATAAGATGAGGTAAAATTTGATCCACAGCCCTGGGATTCATTGGAAGCTACCTATTTATAATAAAAATATCTTAGTAGATAGAAGCATAAATACTAAAAATAGAATAGTTACTTTTGCCAGCATTTTATCTTGTCTAGAAATTGGGGTTTTGCCTGCTGCTATTGATGTGAAATTCCTGGAAATTGCTACTCGTGTCTTAGGAAGTGAAGTTTTGCCCTTAATTTTTGTGATGAGAGCAGGTATCATACTGCAGAAACAAACTATGGAAAGCAAAGGAATAGTGTAGATCAAGAACCATATATACTGATGTTGTGTGCTACTCTTGTTTTTCCCTAGGTTTGTATAACCTTGCTCAAGATCATTCAGCTTCTTAAAACCTGACAGCTGATTCTGAGGAATGAATGAAAAAGTTATGATATTCGATGATGATCTGAGGATTCTGTGCAAAGCAGGATAAGTGAGTTCAAAGATAAGTTTGTAATTGTATAAAATTGCCTGCCTCAATATGTAGCAACTCATCTTAGGGTGGACACATATCAACCTCCTCTCTGGAGTAAATAAAGAAACAGAATAAAAAAAAGAACTTGACTTTAATAACCAAATTCTGGGTAGCTGATGAAGATGCCAAGAAGGGTCTAAAGCCAGAGAANTGCGAAGGAACAAACAGAACTGTTTTAAAGAGAAAAAAATGAAGGCCCCTTGCGTTACCCACATTTAAACTGACCTTTACAGCACTATGTGAAATGTGTCAGGCTCCTGACATCCCTTGAACGTATCTTGAATATAAGGTGCCATCAGATACACCTGCACACCAGCTAGGTAGCTTTCGTGAAGAACCGCATGCCAGGTGTCTCCATGGACTTTAGAGAAAGCCAAGAATAGGGAAAGGACTAAATCACAATTGTTTTAACAAAGTATGAGGTTGCACACCTGATTAGAGGACTGGAAACAATATTACCAAAAAAAAAAAAATCAAATATCTACGTGAAAATGTCTTTGTTCAGCCTCTAACTCAGGGTTTCACTTTAGGTGCCAGAACTATGGATGCAGCCTCATAAATGTTCTTCTCTAAGAGTTACTACACATCCAAACTTTCTTTTCTTCCTATATTCCTTCTTTACTAGATACCAATGAGCCTATCTGAACCTTCAAAGTGAAGCCAGCTTAGTTCTTTTTTTTTTATCACTATGTCACTGTCAGCAAAAATGTAGAAGAGAGATTCTGTACATTGATATAGACAGGAGATCTTCTGAATGTGTCAATTCCTCAGGGATTAGTATTGTGACCAGTTTTATTTAGCATCTTCACCAATGACTGGGAGAAGAGAGCAGACTGTGAGATCCCCAGGTTTGTGGATGACACTAAGTTTGTTTGGGTAATCAAATGCTACCGATAGCAAGGAAGGATTTCACAGAACAGAGTGAGTTTGCAGAAAGGTAGCAGATTAACTTCAGTGTAGAAATGTAGGGAAACATAGCAAGGGAAAAATAACCTAAATCATGACTATACAATGCTGAACTCAGACCTGGTAATTTCACCGCGGGAAGAAGATCTTGGAGTCACCATTGACATTTCTCTGAAATTATTGGCTCAATGTGCAGCAGCACTCAAAAAAAAACCAAGCAAGCCAGAAAAAGGGCACTGAAAATAGAAACGATGGCATCATTTGGCTGCTATGTTAGAATCTTGGTGTAAACACCTTGAACTGCATTCAATTCTGGTCTCTGCATCTCAAGAAGGAGATACTGGAATTAAAGAAGGTAGAAAGAAGGCTGACTAAAGTCATTAAGGGAATGGAAAACTTCTCTATGAGGAAAACTTCTCTATTTAGACAGTAATGAGGTGAGGCTTGATATGATTAAGGGTTGCAAAATCTATACAGTAGAAAAGCTGAGGTGGGTTATGGTATTGACCAGATTCTGAAATACCATAACTAACACATTGTTCAATGAAACAAGTAAGAAACCGCTTTAAAACTTAAAGAAAGTTCTTTTTTACACAAAGCATTTTGAATTAATATAATTTGCCTCCAGAGGAGATCATACAGGTAGACAGTATGAGCAAACTCAAAAAAGAATTGGACAAATTCATAGACCAAGGGTCCATGAGCAGAGAGTAATTGGAATGAGTCAGAACATACCTTCTAACATCCACATCCAATGATTGCGGATGCTGAGGGAGTACAAAGGGAATGGACCTGTGACTTTGTCCAGGCTCACATCACCAAATGGCATCACCTCCTGCTGCTGTTGGAACATGACGTGGGACTAAAGGCACCGTTGGTCTGGATTCATTTGGAATTTCTCATGGTTTTATAGGAGTCTTGCTTCCCTGATTGCCCAGTCAGGGTTTGCATATTACTCCAACTCTGTTGGAGAACTCCTTCTGTTCTTCCTCCCACCTTCTCCTTTAGTTTTGGGTTAGATGTCACATTTCTATTGCATACCTTAGCAAAAGTATTAATTCAAGCTCAAAAAATCCTTTTTACCTTGCTTCATTACTTAATAAAGTATATATCTTAGAAAATAGCTACTATGAAAACATCTTAGAAACATCTAATTAATCAGCTTCCAGCATTTCATAGAGATCAATCATGATATACTTACTGACACAATAAAAAACAACACTGAGATGAGGGAGGCTGGGCTGACTGCACATCATTCATGTGATTAAATTTTGGGTACCTCCTGCCAAACAAGTTTGATGTGAGAACTAATCTGTTTCCATGAAGTGATTAAGGGATATTAGCAAACCAGGATTACTTTACTGCATGTCAATTTAACTTTGAGTACAAGATTCTATGGCTAAAAATACAGTTTGAATTGCAAATCACTGTGGTGTCTCCATACGTTATTAAGGTACATACTTCCCTTCAACACAGAATAATCGTGACTACACATATTTCAGCTTTTGTTCACAACTCAATTACGAAAATACACAGTGCTGTGTAGATGACCTCCTAAGTCTCTTGCCACAGCCAAGGCCTTGGAGCTTGTGAGGAAGACGATGTGCAGTTCTTGCACTCTTGTCTTTCCACAGAACATTCACAATTTCTGTTAAAGACTTTGCTATTTTTACCTTGGAACAATTGAGTCTGAGGAGATCTCTGATGATTCAGGCAAAGGCACCATTTGCTTTGCAGCCCATTCAGCATGAAGAACGGTAACTGCTTTTTTCAGGGACTCTGCTCACTGCACATTTCTTGAAAGCATTGATGCCTATGGTATTCTCTTACTTCGGTACATGACAAAATGCAAATAAAACCCCCAACAAACTGCCACATTTTATATATCCCCATAAAAAGCAAATTATAAAAATCTGAGACAGTACAGTTATGTTTCTTATACTACAAATGAGTATTTCTTTACTTGTTCTACTCAGATTAGTAAATTCTGAGTCTTTATTATGGCATCCTCCAATTAATTCTATTTTAAATAGGCTGAAGGGACTGGTTTTAAACTCAGCAGTGTGAGGGCAGTAATTCAGCATAGTCAGAACTTAATGATGTGAGCAGGTCTGAGGAAATGACAGATTTATTCCAGTGCTGTACAAGTAGGCACATGCTAAAGCAGCCTGCTCAAGGATCAGGTCTTCCACAATGTAACAATACCAAGTGGTAGAGTATAGATGTCTTTAAAATTAAACATCCTTTATTGCTTTGGCTTGTAAAATGCTAGGACATCATTTAAAAACTTCTGAATTCCCCATTTTACACAAACCTTTGTTGCAGCAATGCTCTCTTTGGAGTGAGGCAAAGCATACAGCGCTGTCTGTACTGATCCCCTGAGAGCTGAATCAGGCATACAAACAATTTTGCAGGCTGAACTAATTCAAAAACTTAAGACATGGGTTGACTTCTTTGAGTAGGAAGGTGTCTGTGAGTATTTGAGATTTTCTACCCACTGTACTGGCTAAGGAAAATCTAGGTTCCCACTCCCATTTCCATAAGCTTCTCCTCCAGGATTTACACACTTACTATGTATTTTCCAAGTGTCTCTAAAACACATGCTTTACATAACAAATAGAAATTTACTTTCAGTTTGAAAAGCTATAATACACTTCTATTTCACCATGTTTATTAGAGATCTGCCACATACACTTCTTTTCTAATTTGTATTTGGGCATGAGAACAGCCATAGCTGTAAGACCAGAAATAATAAACTCCCTATTAAGATAAATTCAGTGTAATGCACACCAAAAAAGAAAATGAAGGCATTATTAGCATTGATGAGGGGCAGCCTCGAGGACTTTGAAGCTTCAAAGCCAGTTTTGAGCTGCACCACTATTCTGAGTTACAACATACCAACTTCAGCAGTTCTTGCTCAGAGACCTCACTGCATCGAGCCTTGCTAAATGCTGTTGCAGTTTTGCTATTTCATTAAATGGAATTTATGTAATCCGATGGGTTAAAAGCTACAGAGCCATGGTTTCACGTAACTGGCAGGTGGTGGCATATGTTGGGGAAGCAGGAAAGAAAGAGGATGCAGAAGGAGCTTGGCATGACGATACATGACCTGATGTAGAGAGCTTAGATCCGAGTTTAAACATCCCAATATTAAGGCTGAAAAAGATTGGGACTCGGATCTCCAGGAGCTTCTAGATGCTGGTTCCATATCAGCATAGGGCATCTTTTACCAAATCCTTTATACTTTCAGGTGATGGCAAATTTGAGTGCAGGACTCCAGGGCAAGTGGGTCCCACCTACCAAGTTCTGTCTGGGCCCTGTTGCTACAGTTACGCCAGCACTGCCAGCATAAACACAGAATTTGTCAGCTATACTGACAAAAAAATGTAGCCTTCTCAATTTACACTGAAATTTGACAAGCATTTATCTCAGTGGCAACGGCAGCAGAAGCAGCTCTTGCCCACTTAACCCTGGCGTTGGCTTTCTTGTCGTGCCACTGCAATTGCCTGTGGCTGCACATTGATCCAGAGGAGAGGTTAAAAATAACCCGATTGTCAGAGTATTTTTAACCAGATGAGTTCCTTGATCCAGCTAATTGCACAGCCCCACAAGAAGCAGGTAGGTGGAAGAAAGGAGGTGGTTCTGGGTGTTGGATGTGGAAGGGAGTTGAGGCTACAGGGTGCAGTATTGCCTGTGAAGAAAGATGCACAGTGTTAGGAATGTGGTGTTTTCACCAGACTAGCTCGTACTGAGTAAGTGATTCATCAGATGCTTTTGGTTTTGCATATGCTGTCCTCTCATTCCTGGAAACTTGTTTTCTGAAGGTATATTTCCTTTGGTTCCAGCTCACCAGGGGAGGCTCAGAGAGCCGAGCTCTTCCAGTGCTGCTGCTGGTGCTGGCAGAACTCCCCTCCGGAGGACTGGAGAGATAGCACGGGGGGCCTTTTCAAATGGGTGTTGCTATGGGCAACTGTATATAGAAGAATGTAGGCAGAGGCAGAGAAAGCCAGGGGGATGAAGTAGAAACAACAGCCCTGCAGGAACAGCTCTCAGAGCAGGTATAAATGCTTATAAAATGGTAACTCTAGCGGTCTGCCAGCAATTGCAAAAAATCACAGCCAATGCACCAATGGGCTAAAAGTTATCACTCCTGGCAGGAGATGTGACTTTTCAAGCTTCCTAAAATAAGGGCGCAGAGGTGCCTGTTCCTCTGTGGATTGGGAGCAGACGGAGAGGTGTAGAAACTCAGCAAAGCAGTCAGCTCTGCACCTTCCTCTGCTGTCTTCTCTCCTCTCATGAAACATGAGGAGGAGCTGACATCTGCGGAGGGAGAGTTGTCCATCATGATCCATTTACTACCTTCCTCACATCTAGCTGGGCACAATTTTTTTTTATTTTGGAACCATCAGGGAAATTAATGTTTAGTTTCTCTAAAGGTACTTGCAGAGTGTCTGACAGGCATTTGTACAAGACAGTCTAGCTGTCCAGGAAAAGAGCAGGTAACCTTCTGTGCAACCCTCCGTTGAAGAAAAACGTTAGTTCTTTCCATTAACACAGAAAGTAGCAGAAACAGCAACTATACACCTGAATTTAAAAGCTGACTGTCACCTCCAGTTGCTTTGCAATTGCATTTAGGAATCTAAGACCGACGACTCCATGCATGCCACCATGCCTCAGAGGCTTTGGTAACTTTCCCATGACTGTATGGCACTGAGTCAGAAAGCACTGTGAAAGCAAGATATCAGGCATGTCAATGCTACTGCTGGAAACCCAGGACAGAACTATTTTTCCTCTGTGTCCTCCAGTTTGCCTTCCCCTGCTGTCCCGGCCTCACCCTCGAATACTGGTGCAGGGGAGCCAGGAGTGCAATACTGCTGCTTCAATCTCAAAGGCCACCAGGACAATCAATTAATTGATTTTTCTTAATTTAATATTCCATCCTGTTGCTGTTGCCTTTCTCTTCCCGGATCCAAGATAAAGTATTACCTTGCTTGCCTGTTTTAGTTTTCCTTAGGCACTTCGCTGACAGAGGTCCAGCCAGCTCAGGAGGAGGGGGCTGAACCAGGACATTACACAGCTAGGCTCCTTCGAGACACCCTTGTCCAGATTAGACTCCATCCACCTCTGTTTTATAGGAAAATCAAGCTTTTTTCAAATACAACAAATTACTCACTTTTCAACACAAACCCAAATGAGGCTAAAGTCTCTTGGGATCTCATTCAGTCAAACATTATTCATGCACAGCTTTGAGTTTCACACATTATAACATTTGTTTCTGAGGCAAGAAATCAATTGCAAAGATACACAAGAACTTATCCTGAAATTTGCAAGCACCTTTTTAATTTCATATCATTTATTTTAGTCTGCTATTTCCCAGAGGGTAGAAGCAAGCTCTATGAAGAAGTTATAGTGAGATAGTCATTGCCAGTTTATATTTCATTGCCGTATTTTTCAGTGAAGGATGATTTTATTCAAGCCCAACTTTAATAAACTGAACTAAACCATATCAGGAACTGTCACATCTTCAGGTTTCCAATTAGTTTCTAGCATCATTAAACATGTACAGTAAGAAGTCTGCTAGCACCTCGTGGAAAAACCTGAGACATCTTCTAATTAGGTGTGATTCTACCTGAAGACAACATCCAGCTTTCCAGCCCCCGTTTTTTCTCTTCTTACATTTGATACAGGCATAGTCTGCTAGCAATGAACAACCTCACTTTCTTAAGATCTCAAGCTTCTCTTCCCTGCTATTTATGTGCACGTAACTAACTGGAACATTGCAAGAGAGAATTATAGCTTTATATAGGAAATACAGAACAGGACAAGATTTCACTTTAAAGTAGACGTACAGCACATGCACATCCACAGATGACGCACTGTTTTAGCACGCTGGATAAGATGCAATTGTTGATACCAATAATTAAGAAGTAATTTCTAACATTTCCCACTTTTGAACAAGTGAACAATTCCATTAATACAAGCTGGGTCTTGCCAAGATGCAGGAAACTGCCATATTTGCTCTTCATGGAAAGTTAAGCATATTTCCATGGGCGATGGACACTTTTTAGTCTTATACCCACACCCTAAAACTTCTGGTTTTCTGACAAAGTTTTTTTCTGCCTTTCAGGATGAATCCACTGAATGTCAATGAGCAATATTGAACTGCTATGAAAAGATGCTTCCTTTTAGCTTGACAGATAGAAATTAGAGCGTTGCAATGAAATATGCACAGATGGTGTGGGGCTTATGCCTTGAAAAAAGTGAAGTGGTGACAGGAAACAGGAACTTCAACTCTCTTTAAAAGAAAAACAGTTGTTGATAGAACATGCAGATAAGAAGTGAATGTGCAATGTGCGCGGTGATGCTGTCTCAAACACACAGACTTCCCCTGGAGTTTCTCACCAAAAGGTGAGTGACTGAAAATATTGTCACTGCTTTCAAAAACTTACACATTTGCTTAGTTAATCCTATGTTGGGAAATTACTGGCTTGAAGCCATGACATTGAAGTGCATGGGTATGTCTTTGAAAGACACATGAATAAACCAATGGACAGCCACTCAGTTCCACTGATGATTTTTTAGCGCACTTTCAGTTTCAATGGATGGGTCTGAAATTTTCTTTCAGTGATACAGAAATCCAATGCTCTGTGGTATTGTTCTTTTTTTTTTTAATGGTTTAAGTTGATCCTGATAAAATCACAATTGGTTCTCCCAGAGGTAAATTTTGTCTCTATAATTCAAGTAAAAACCAACTCAAAAGTCAAGTATTTCTTTTTTTTCTTCAATGTTAATAACACAGTCAAAGACTACTGAATATGAGAAAAACAACAAAAACAACAAAGCATTTCAGTAATTGCCATCTGTGGCCCTTCTGAGGGGTTTTTCAGTTATTTTGCAGTTAGCGAAAATAGGTATGAGTTCTGCTTTTGTATCTGCGCAGATTCTCAGGCAGCAATATAAAATGCCATAATATTTTGGCTGCAAACACTACAGAAAAATGATGATTTAAAAAATATTTCCATTAAATAATCACCATGCCTGCCACAATAATGTGTTCATCAGCATATGGAATGGTAATTACAGGCTAGAACAAAACATTAAATTAGCTTTCTTTATATGATTTAGACTGTCCCTGCAGACAAATACCTTCCACAGAGTACCTTCTCATGTATTTCGATGCCTAGAATGCAGAGAAATATGGGAGGAGTCACATTTTTTCCCACATATCATATGAAGTTGAGAAAACATGGCAAATAAAAAAAAAGAAAAACTGTTCATGTCTTATTATGTAAGACAGAAGATTATGTTTAAAGCAGTAAAATTATTTAGATTAAGAAAAATAATATATAGTTGTTTACTTTCAGTTATATCAATATTCTTGCTGGCAATTCTTCTCGACATGGGCAGGTAATGAAATGTTCAGCAGGCAAAAAAATCCTTCTTCATAAATTCTGAATGAAAGAATCCCTAACTGTAAATGGTGATAGGCAAATTGTGCCTTAACTCTAATAGCTAAAATGAAACATTGTAAGCCTAAGCTGACCAAACCATACAAACCAATCATCTCCTAGGCTGGCTATCTCTAAAATCAGGTTTCTGTTCCTCATGCGGTCACAAAAGCATCACATGCCCTCCTTTTTTTAAATTAGAATGAACTCAAGACTTTCCTTAGAAAACAAGTCTCATGATACTCTAATATTCCCATGACTCTGTCTTAAAACTTTATCTTCTCTCCCTATTCTTTGTATGTAGTTTGAAGCAGGAAAGACAAAGCATAGACTTGACTAAGGGACAGACACCTGGAGAAGAATTTACTAATAAATCTCAGGTGTCCTATTAAAAAAAATAGGTAAGTGAAAAAACCCAAGCAATGAAGCAGGATATTAAAGAGAATCTGTCATAACAAATGACTATCAGTTGCCCGACATTACTTACTCTCAAACCAGGTGAGGCAATAGGCACAGAATTTACAAAATGTTTCTCTGCAATTGTAAACCTGTATGGGGTGAGCTAAAGAAACCACTTCATTTGGTTACATGTACAAAAAAACCCTGCACTTTGAGTAAAATCTCAGCTTGGCTGAAATCAATGGCAAAGCATCACCTTGAAAACTGAACAAGCTAATGAAAATTATGATTAACAAAATTTAACACTGGTATTTATTTTTACTTTTCAGAACTCATAAACTCAAATATTAAATTCCATTATGTATGTAATTAAACTGAATCTCACTGTGGTTGTATTATATAATTAAGCATTTTTGCCTAATTTGGCAGATGTTTAAGGCACAGGAGAAGCAAAGCCTATCAGTTAGTGGCAAAACCTCAAATAGATGCTAAAAGTTTTTGACTCCCATTTCTTTAAACAATTCACTGCACTAATTCCATGACTAACCAGCTGTCTCACAAGTATTAAATGAATGCTTATCAGGAAAACATATTAAAGTACTAAATGCAACAAAAAGACTCTGCAACTCATGTCATCTAACAGGTTAATCACATTGGCATAAGGCATCTCATGGTAGTGCACAGCTGACCTCTAACTGACTTCCTACAGACAAGTTATTCTACGCTTGACCCCATGTATAATTCCATTGCTAAAGCATCAGTACACTGCTGCTGTGGCAGAAGGGATGAACTGCAAAAGGCCACGAACAGCAACAGCCTCACATCTTTCTGGTCTATACACTGATATTCCCGCCTTTCCAGCCTCCCTGACAAAGCAGCACGTTAACCCTGCAGCACAGTTACGATTTCTGCCTGGCCAAGTTTGGAGGCCAGTTTCAGTGGCTGCCCTCACCCTTGTGTGCTGTTCCCCATGTTAGCATCACCTAATTACATCTGCGGTTTTAAAAAAGACCCAGGCATTGATGTTCAAGTATTCTGCCTGTTACACAGTACGAGGCAATATGCCCAGCATGGGAGCCCTACACTGGGTCACAAGCTGGAAGAGATTGTAAAATGGCATTAAATAAAGGTGAGAGCATGTTTTAAAAATTGCATTCACTTCACCACTCTTGTGCTACTGTTTGGTTTCCTGAGGAATATAGATATGGCATTATGGTGTCTGCGTGCCCAACATAGTGCATCCCACTTCTGAAAATAACCAGATAACTGGTCTTCAGAAAGGGAAGGGCTGCTGCCGACTGACTATAAGACAAATTGGTCATGGGAAGTTTCCTTCTGTCTACATCAGTTAGAGAGCAGTTTAGACACCAAAAAAAATGGCTATTTACATAGCTTATTAAAAAAACCTCTGGAGAATTATCTCTATTTTGTATATTCTCATTAGCTGTTAATGAAAATTTTACACTAGCCAAAGAGTTTAGTCTAGTGCTATGTTACTCCTTTCTTATGTCTTTGTAACTCTATTACAAAAAATCTGTTTACACTGGGGAAACACAATGATGAGTCAGACACCAAGACAGCAAATTCAGTGACATATAAATGTGCTGTAAACAACAGATGTAAAACTTTGCACAAATGACTCAATATCTAGCAAAAAAAACCCCCAAAACTGATAGGGATGACAAAAATTGGGGGAAAAACCATCAAAACCCCCAAATCATTTTAATAGCCTGGTTGAGTAATAAGCTACATAATATTTCAGCTACATTACTTTTAAGTTACATTAAAAAAATCTGCAAAGATTTAGTGCTCTGAAAGCTACTTGTTGGGCATAGCTTTTCTGTAAAAATGAAGTTACATGGTATTCCAGAATTTAAAGTGGGATCCTTATTAAATCTTCTAACTGCCTAAAATTATTAAATTGACTAAACTATATCATGCAGTAGGATCTGCATAACTTCTAATAAAATATTTATAATTGACTCATAACACATTCAAAAATCTTTTCCTGTGCAAGAACCACATCTTACTAGAAAAGATGTTTCATAGGTGCCTCTTCTACCTGTGACTCGGCACGTCAGTTCCCTCAGCATTTGCAGTCGTATTCCATCCCATGACCAGCTTGGCACAATTGCAAACTTGGAAGGAAATAATAAGAAGAGATTCACAAGACTTTTAATTGCCTTGAACACAACTCAGCAGATCAAAGTAGCTAGAACACTTAACAACAAGCATCTTCTAGACCACTGCTGATTCAAAACCACAACCTCACAGCTAATGGTTAATAAAATTTTCAATTTTTTTCCCTGATATTCATCTTAAACTTTTTCTTGCTTAATTTTAGCCCATTACTCTTAATCATACTCTTTTTCATGCTAAGTAAATCCACTCTTCCCATATGTTTGCATTTTCAAATATTTATAGATTGTCACCAGTTTATCCTGTACTATTAAATATTTACAGAATGCTACTTAACTGCCTCTTACCATGCAATTAATATTTGCCTTTTTTAATCCTCTCTCATCTATCTGCACCTCGACCGCTGGAAATTTGTGTGGCTCTCCCCTAGACTCCCTTTATTCTGTAAAAATTTTGCTCAAAATAGAAAAAAAAAATTAATTTAGAAGGTCCAAAGAGCTATGTGTGTTTACCCAGATGAAGTTGTGAGTAAACACTTCAGGGCCCCAAAAGCCTCCTCCACTTTGGCCAGGCATGTGGAGGGACTGGTTCAGGTGAGGAGCTGCCCTAGCTCGCTGTCCACCCTCCAGCACCGTTTGCCTCTCCTCTGCCTGGCCGTGGACAAGGACAGTGGCAGACGACCTGTTTGCACCACTGCCAAACCCTGTGCAGCCCACCAATACCCAAACGAGTTTCTAGGAGGCTTCAAAAGGCATAGGCCTGAGTGTTTTCTAGAGAGGCTCAGTGCTAGAGAGGCAGTACAAGAGCTGGTGCCACCCTGCTACCGAAATAATGGAGTGTCAGAGGTGCTCTAAGCAGAGCTCCGACTGCAGACATCTGCAGAGCAAGGAGAAGAACATCTTTCCTCTAGTACCTCATCACCTCCACAAACCTCAATGAATTGACAAAGCAATAACTGAGTTTTCTGGCTTCTACAAGTACGATGGAAATATGTAACCTGACTTGCAAAAAAATTTTATTTTCGTTGCCACTAAAGCATTTATCATGAGCACATGCTATTACTGCTTTTAGTATTCATGACTCAGAAAGGGAAGGGAACTGTTGGGTTGTCTTTTAAAGAAAATACTTGCTGGAATACTTTCTTAGAAAAGGCAGGGTTCATTTTAACAAGTCTGTAAAAGCCACTTAGATTCCTCACAGCTCTTTCAAAATTACTGAAATGTGTGATACCTACAACAATTGCATGAATGTATTTATTAGGAAACTCATGCTGTCTGCAGCCTAATACTGTCATTTTCTCTAAAACTCTATTTCCACTGATGTTCGTGTTCTGAACAATGACCTATTAGCAGAGTTAACTCAGGGCAGCTGTAATGAGCACTTAGGAGAAAAGTCTGTATGTAGGTCCCTGTTAAAGCTTGTGGTGACTCTCCAAAATCCAAATGAAGCCTCAGTGATAAAATGCACAGTTAGCAGTAAATTTATCCCTCAAGGTGTCCTGTTTTAGATTAAATGGCATTTTTTCAGTTTTTCTCTGATGAAGACAGGCTCTGAACTAAAACCTTTTTTATTTATTTATTGGATTTTAAACCACCATTCACATGTATGTGCTACAACCACTATCAAGGGCTACTTTAATAGACTGTAGCCTTTCTGATTTCATTATATAACCCGGCCATGGGCAAAGTTGAAAGGCATACCAACTGCTAAAATGGCAATAATACAAAGTATACAGAGGCTATTTAACCACCAGAGTTTAATTTTACCACTAGCTATTTTGCTGTTACTATGGCAAGTCTGAAAGCATTCCTGTTATTTAAGGCAGGATTTTGCAGTGCTGTAAGTCCTCATGCTGTTATCCTCCCAATTCTGTAAGAAGAAACCATCCCAGAGACACTTAAACCCCTTTTTCATATATGAATCACTTCTACACCCACCTCTGGCTTTTCCCTTGTGGAAAAATATTGCCAGCCCATGTTCTCACATGTCGGTCGCAGCTCTGAGGCTTTCATGACAGCTTTAACACAGCATCTGGATTTGATCCTGTCTAAACCTGTATGCATGCACTGGCTCTCCTCCTGATTTCATCCTCGGCCAGGGAGACCACAACTGGGCCTTGAATTTTGCTGAGGGAGTAGTTCAGTGAAGAATCCCCCCCCAAAAGAAACAGAAAACATCATCAAACTGAAAAAAAAAAAGGAAAATAGATATGGAAGAAGAGGCATAAAGTAAAATAAGAAAAGAATGGTTAATGAACTAAATTAGTCTAATATGAACCTGTCTAAACTAGTCAAACACATATCTCTGGAAGGAATGACGAGAAAAGCCCTCCACAATAAAAAGAGATGCTAATTTGCCACACCAAACTATTTTATCATTAAAAACATGTAGAGCTGAGTAACGATCAAAATAGCTAGCAAATGCTAGAACATAAAGAACAGGAGATAAGATGCATCTAAAATATGGTACAGGCTGAGGTACTATATATATATAATTAAAGTTAAGCACTTATGTAAATTGCTGGAGTTGGGGGTCAGAGCGTGCAGCACTGCAAAGCCCTAGCCCACATCACTGGTGTAATCTCATTGTGGTTATTATCTTCAGCTGTGGGCTTCTCTCAGTGTAGGAGAAAAAGGACTTGGGGTAATAACAATAATGATGAAAAGCACAGGAAAACTGCTGAATGAAAAAAGATTGAAAAGGCTCTAGCTGTTAAATATGAAGGGAAGATATACTATGACAAAAGTAAAGAAAGATACTTAATGGTGTAAAGAAAATGAAGCATTCTTGCTTATGTTTTCTAAGCCAAGAACAAGAGGGTATTTGTTTAAATAAAAATAAAAAAGAGAAAATATTTTCATATTATATAAATCACTGGAGCCGGGGGTTGCACGTCATCACATACTTGCACAAAGCAACCCAGAAGTGGCTATGAGAACTCTATACACTACTGCAGTTTAAATATGAACAAACCCAAAAGGTCATCTCATCTATTATTCCACCCAGAACAAGGCTAAGTAAGGTTGTCTAATTGCTTAGTAAGATCCAAAAGGCACTGAAATACATTTCTGCTAACAACTAGCCTGAATCTTTCTCGGTCCCCCTAGCACATCTTGCCCTGCTCACCAGACAGAGACCAGACTACTCCCTCTGCCTTTGCAGGTTCCTTTCATGTAGTGGAAGATTCTTATCCCATTTTCCTTCCTCTTTCTTTCTTCAGCACAATCTTAAGTCTTCAGTTTTTGCTAACAGATGATGTTTCTGTCTGAACAGAGTTTTGCAACCAGTTTATACTCACTTTACAGTAATTTAATCTAGACCATGTTTATGCAAGATGCGCACGAACAGCCATGTGAGACAGTATCAAAATTTATGCTAAAATGATGACCTGTCTTTCTTCCCACTGAAAAGACCCATTACCTTGTCATGGAAAGTAATTCATGCAGGCCATCCCTCATACACTGGCTTTCATGTTTTTGCCCCTCATTTCCTTCCTACTCAAGTTTTCTCAGCTCACAGGAAAGAAAATGTTTTCTTTCTTTTCCATCTACTGTCAGTATATCAGCATATATATATATATATATTTAGCCTGAAATGTATTTCTGCTGTTCTGTATTCCATATTATAAAGAGAGAGGAAGAAAGAAAATGTCCCATTCATAGAGGAATGATTCTGGCTGTAACTAGTCCCTGTAGATGCAGAGATCCAAACTTCAGGCTACCCTTTTCCGTGACTTCATCAATTACAGTGGACTAGAAACTAGCAACACACTGTGAGAGACTGAACGAGTTAATGTCTCAAACACTGTGGTGGGGCAAGTTCTGCTTGACAACTAACTTTGCATAACAACGAACTCTGCCTAGCAAGGAACCCCAGGTGAGAAGAAGCCCATCAGCGCCCACCAGCAACCGGAGGGGGAGGGCATGCTGGAGGGTGCACAGCTCCCTGTTCTGATGTGCTGAACAGGGCAGCTCACCAGGTATGGCAACAGTGACGGGGAAGCTACTCCCCAAACAACCCCCCACACCCACGGCCCAAAGGCTACCTAATTAGCCTAATGAGTTCAAGTGCCCACCCGCAGGAGGGGCAAGGATGATAAAAGGACACAAACTGAAGCCCATGTGTGCAAGCCCACTGGACCTGGACCCCTTAGCTGACTGAACCAATGCTGGACCCAGGACCAGTGAAATCTTTTTCCCCCTACACCTCACCCCTTTAGACATAAACTGTTGACCAAGTCTGGGACTAGGAGTAGATTCAGCCACCCCTAGGCTCCTTGCTGAGAAGGAGTCTATAAAGCAAGGGGGTCCACTCTGAACCTCCTGACTCAACGGGAGGGTTCCCCTTAGTGTCTTCCCTGAACTGGTTCCCAAATAAGCAAGGCCTGTAGTACAAGTTTGGTGATGTATGGTTAGCACATGTTACACAGTTTACTGACAGAGCCTCAAGCCAATTTTTGTTGTGAGCAGACCAATTTTGGTGGTGAGCATGCCAATTCTTGTTATGAGCAAATAAAAATTGAGTTTTGTGTTGTTGCACCTTAATCCTGACCTGGGAATCGGCAAACCTGAGTCATCGTCCTGAGAAATTGGGCCGTGACACACACATCAGTAAACCTGTTTTTTCTTGAAATGGTCTAAAATTGGAATTATCTAAAATTAAAAGTACTGAAGTGTGGCCAGGCAGGAATTTCCAGGGGGGGGAGTTTGGAAAAACAAAAGACAGTTATTCACAGAAAGAAAATAAAAGCCCCCAAATTACGAACTAGATGAACTGTCACCTAGCATGCCCAGTTCCTATCTGATTTTCAGACCTGTTCTTTTTCCTTCCTACCTGAGATTCATTGTTCATAAAAAAAAATAGCAGGTTTTTTTCTATAGAAGAAACTTATTTTTTAAAAGGCTATCTTCTAATTATTTCAGTGGAACATTTCCCCACCAGCAAAATCTAAAACCAGTAATAGAGCTGTAACTTTTCAATATCTGTAACCAAACCATTTGAATCAATGAACATGTTCCAATTTATTCCAGATATCTTCTCAATCAATAAAAAAATGTTCCTGAAAATTTGGGGCTTTTTATTTAAATGGCTCATTTTTTTAATATTTTGGTTGTTAATTGGAAAATGTACTTTTTACTTAATTTGTTTTTTTATTCCAAAGGGTCAATAAAAATTTGAGGCTTTTTTTTTCCAAATTAATCCATATCTGGCAAAATTATAAAATATATAAGAGTATACAGTCTTACATACAAGTTATATGCTATGAAAGAGTATATAGCATAGCATGGCATAGCATAGTATATAACAGCACCTGAACTAGATGCTTAATGATTTATTTTATAAAATTATAATAATTTAATTAAGAACATTTTATTTTCATAAATAGAAGTAGGTCAACTTAAGTCCACTTGTATTTGTCACAGCTTAACTTGTCAAGATATTGTATAATTGTTTCTGATATCTTCCTTTTTAGTGGTTACCATCTGATCTGTAACTGCTTGCTGCATTTCAATGCTTAGATAACAGTAATTCTCCAGCTGTCTGTCTGTCACCACAGCAGTTATTGGTCCACTTCAAATCCACCTTTGAAGCTGTTACTAATATTTTGGCATTTTCTTTCTTTGTAACTCCCACTGTGTATTCACCTAAGCTGATTATTGTATGTCTCTTAACTAGTTAATGATTTCTTCAGCAAACTATACCCAGCTGTTCCCTGACAATTTAAGTCAAACTCCGTCCTTCCAGGAAGGCAATCACAAAATATTCTCCCCGTAGTTTCCTGGTGTTTTTCTAAACTTCTACCTGCTCATTTTCAGTGGGTAACTTCATGCTCTTTTATAGTCTTTCTATCATCTTTAGGTTCCAAGTGGGTAAGTGGTTATTTCATACGCAGCAAGCAGCAAAGCTGTCACAAGAGGTAATAAATATTGGTAAGTTGCAAATCTCCAAATGCCCCATTTTGTTTGTCTACCTGTCATTTAAGGGTATATCATGAAGCAAAATGCTTCATCACTGCATGGGAAGATGTGTGACGACAACATCATGAAGGTGAGCATTTTTCTCCTGATTGCTTTTTACTCTGGCAGAATATCACAAATGATTTCATTTCGGTTAGAGAAAAAGAAGCAAGGAAAGATAACACCAGCAGATCATTATTTCTATTGCAGTAAGGGCCTAGGGGCTCAAATCAACAGCATTTATGCATGAAGAATGCAAAACAACATGAAGAATGTGTGTGTATAACAGCAATGTGTTCACCCTCACTAATACTTCATAAACAGTATATATACACATATACATGTATACATATATATACATATATATGTATACATATCTCTTATAATACATATACGCACATATATATTATACCTTAAAAGCATGTAAGCATTTTTTCTTTTTATTTGCATTATGTACTTGGCTGATTCATAAAATATATTCTCTGACAATCTCTGACTGTTGGGAGTAACATCTCAGGTGTGCTCAGGTCTTGCCGCAGTGTGGAGCCAGACCCAGACCCGTGAGCAGGAATCACTGCCCAGTGTGCAGTTCAGCCACAGCTGTCCCATCTCCTCTGGGAGACCAGCACAACTCCCCCAGTTCAGATGGCCACTACAGTACTGTGGTGATGGTGTGCCATATCAAGGCCATAAAGACAACTACTGCCTTCATTTTTAGCAGACATATGGGGCAAAAAACCCCAAACAAGCCAGCAATCTGAGAATGGTTCCTGTTTTTCACTTCTAGCAAAACACCCCCTTATGCCTACTTAAATTTCTATGGTGTCTTCTTTTGCACGCTCATCTTTGCCTCCCACTGACAGTGGACTTTGTAGGTTCTTCTGCTTAGTTTATTTAACCCTTTGGGATCTCATGCTAGCCAAATGATGCACTGAAAATTTTGTTTTGGCAGTATTAACAGGATATAATTACTGAATATTTTGGCTCTGTCCTAATTTGTAATTGAAGGACTGTTTTTCTAATAAACTCAGATTTATTCAGCTGCATGTCAGCCCACAAAATACTAGCTAAACTTAGCCCTTTTCAGTGATGCTATTGCATGGAACAAACTCAATTTTCTTTCCTTTTGCTGCTCACATAGTTAAGGACAGATTGTGTAGTGCAACATGCAAGATCTCTATGGTATGGCCAGCTGACATTATATAGTAGCAAAGGCAGCAATTGCTGAGCTGGAAACATAACAGGCTCTCCTTTTTATGCAATACAGTTAACAGCAGCTTCCTATTGAAGTAACACCAAACACATACACTCTTATTAACAAGGACATATTCTGGCAAGCTTTAAATGAGGTAGCGATGCAAAGTACGGTGTAGTGTAGTATCTGTGACAGTGAGTACAAGTTTCTCTTGCGGGATTTAACTGTGGTGTTCAGCTGACATATAGCAAGAAAAAGATGTCAGAAAACCTTCGTTTTGAATGGCACTAGCACAACTTTCCTATGTGATGCAGTTATACACGGGCCTCAGTTCTTTGCAAAGAAATCTTTAGGCAAACAAGACATTCTTCTAGTGAAGTCAGTCTGCCTCTATTTCTGTTTCTATTTTGAATTATTCCTGCAATGAAAGATGAGCAATGCTTATGTAAAGCCAAAAGGCAACAAATGCTTCTCCTCATGCTGAGACAGTAAGCCAGTATTTCTTTTATTCATGCATGGTTGCTGTGGAGGTGGGATCTAAAGATCCCACAGCATTTAAAAATCATGGGGAAGTCCTGCAGCCCTAATCGTATTCCTATCTTCCCATCTGCTGAGGCACGGATCCCTTCCACTCTCAGAAGGGGAAGCCCCGAATATCACCATAGTATGAGATTGAATTTGGAAAGACAGAAAGATCTGCAGGAAAACATCACTTCAGAGCTAGCTACTTTCAGTACCTTGCAAATCATTCCTGACTTTATATAAACGGGAACTCCGAGGTATCTGAAACTCAGATCATAGAATAGTCCACTTCAATTTTAATGTTCAAGAGCATCTGTAACAAATTGACAGCAACACCTTGGCTGCCATATCTGTCCAAGTGTGAAAACTAATTTCAGGGTCTAGTCTCTTGCACTGAGATAACCAAGTCCATATAGTCCAAAAGGACAATTTTATTCTAATTTTCTACTTAAAATACCTCGTCAAGAGAGGCACCTTTGCAAGATAACACTGTTTACAGTATCATAAGGATCTCAGTCAAGTCATACCTTTGAGCACTTCCTAACAAGCGTAGCTTGCTGGTTTTTTGGGCACATTTCCCATTCCAAAGCACTGAGACAATCTTACGATATTCCAGGATTAAATACAAATCACTACAACTAACATACTGGATGCCTCATCATGAAAACATGAAATTCTCCATTCCTGAAAGACATTTCTTTCCTTCCAGATCACACATTTATTTTCAAGAACAAAGCACCACTTCTCAAGGAATATATCCAGTAATACAGCGTTTGGAATAAAGAAAAAATACACAATCCAAACTTCTGTAGGTGAGAAACTGTGATATAATTTCCTTTTCCTTTCTTCCTTCCCTACTATGAATTGACTACCAAGAAATAAAAGTGTTGCTGAGTTTCCAAATTCAGGAATTTCTGGACTTAGATAATTACCATCAGGCTCTAAGACAGTAGACCTGTGGCTCAAGGCACATTCAGTTCCCAGCAATTATCAGTGGCACTGCCTCTATCAGTGAGGAACTAAAATCACCATTAACAGCAGGTGTCATATCCTGATGTGCTAAGCAAGAACATTAGCATTGTAAAATGTGCAATCACCAGTTTTTTCCTAATGGCAAAGCTACTAATTTCATCGCTATATGGCTCCTGAAGTGAGGCTAGAAGTCTTAGGATGATTTGTATTTCAATACGGAAACCAGAAGAACCTCAGAGCTGCAAACTCAGCTTCATAAACTCATATTGCCATGGGTACAGGACTGCATTAGCAGTGATATTTTCCTAGCAGCTAACAAACATTATAAGGACAGCAGGCTTTCTTGCCTATGCCTGCAATATTATTCTTTCTAGCTGGCACAATATGTTGGTTCTAAATGATGGTTCCATATTTTTAAACTTATAAACACCTGGGTGAATCAGTGAATGGTTTGCATTCTTTTCATTTCAAAGCTGATTATTTGTCCTGGATTCTCCCTACTGGATAGTGAGACGTCTGATAATTTACGAGCCCCAGGATTATACTGGGGGATGGAAGAGTGAAAATCTTCCCTGCAGAATTCCTCAACTGACTCAAAGGCTGCTTTCTCCATTAACTCTTTTCTTACGCCTGCTGAGGAAGACCCACCGTGCTCTTCATTTTCATTAAATGTGATCATGAGCAATGTGTAAGTCAAAGATGATTCACTGGATTTTATGGGGCGAAAAACATGGCTGTTCCATTTTTACCCAGCAGGTTTTTTCATAGTCCCACAGCAATGAGGAGAAATAGAATCTTTCAGCCGAAAAAATGGTGGCGGTAACAATAAAGATGTGAGATGATAGTGTCTGAAAGATGAAAGTAAAGTTTTGTCTCACTCATTTTCATAAAAGATTTCAGTCATCTTACTCATTTTCATTTGCTGCTCAGAAGTTGCTCAAGTTTTAATCCAAGTGTGTGTGAATGTCCATAGCCTATATCCTTCCTGCTCAACCTTTACATTCTAGTTTATTTAGAGATTATCTACAAAGCAAAAACATTTTTAGGCAAAGATTATGTTACTTTGTGAAGATCTAGAATTCATGGGTTCCCTGCCTAATTGTGCTATGAGAAGCCCTCTGTACCTCTGTTGAACCATGTATATACACATAAAACATGGAAATGCAAAACCATTCTTACCATGCCTAGCCAGGAATTAACAACAAAGCAATTATACCAACAGGTATGTTGTGAGGCTCAAAGCTTTCAGAAATCTAAAGAAAAGCTTGGCATAGGAAAGTCCAGTAGCAATAGCAACTGAAAAAAACCCCATATATCTAGTTTTAGTTGGGGTCTGCAATAAAATGGAGCTTATGTGCCCACCTGCCCATGTCTCTGATTATCTGTCAGTCATATTCTGCTTGAGTAATTTTTGGAGTTGATCAGTCTCTGTCAAATCTGAAACAGGGCTAGCAGTCTCCAAGGTAATTATGATCCTACAGATTTTCTGACAATAAGAGTTCGTGTAACAGAGATCCTAATTCACATTATTCTAAAAAAAGGGCAGTCTGAAAAAACTTCTACTTATTTTGTTTGGCAGTGATCAGCATATACACATTGCCCAGCATTTAGCAATGTAGCTCTTGATAAGACATAGTATGTGCTGACTTGTGAAATTAAGGGGATCACTTAACAGTTACTGTAGAGTGGGTTGGCTGAGGGAATAAAAGGAACAAATTAAAGGAAACTGAATTCAAGTAAAAAATTAAAATTAAAAAAAATCAGATAGAATTGATACAATCTTAATTAAGTTTCAATACATCCTCACAAACATCTAGGCCATTTGGGATGTTACACACTCACAGTTCAGTTGAAACCTAAGTTATAACCTCAGGTTTGTTTCCTGAGGTTATTACCAGATGTGTGACTGCACCAGGTACAGCTCGAACCGTCTCCAAAACTATCCCTAAACTCAGTTCCTTTATGTGGACTTCACAGTCTTCACTGGTCTCCCTATGACTTTGATCAGAAACACACATTTTGGTGTTCAATACAGGACTATTACTCCTGCATTTCAATTGCCTACCAAACAGAAGTCAACTAAATGCTATATATGGCTTCTACATGAAAACATGCTTTCTGCAAACAGGAAAATCCTGTATCAAACACCGATAAATTTGAGGAAAACTCGGTGGGTTTGGTTCATTTCTGTTTATTACTTCACTTGTTTGTGTGTAGGTGTGTAAATGAATGCAGGTCTTCTGTGGCACGGCGTGTTTCAAATACACGTTCACACAGAGGTGTCCCAATAGCCTGGGCAGCCCTTGTCTGTAATTTCTGCAAGGAAGCGTTCTGTAAGATTAGAAATCTTCACTTCTAAGTGCTGATGCACTGAAAAAAGTAATTTCTACCCATGTCTAAGCTACTATCACAGCCCTGCACTTGCAGATTAGCACAGTTCATAGGCATGATGGCCCTGGCAGTCAGGCTCCTGGCGGCATGTCAAGGCAGTCCTTGGCAGTGCAGCATCTTGTGCTGAGACCTTGTGATTTAAGGGCAGGAAGCCACAGAGTTCTGGCTTCACACTTCATGCATACAGTTGACTAATGACCATGAAACTGTTATTGCCATGGTTCATTAGGTTATGTCAAAGGGGATCATGATTGTTTTTCCAACAAAATGCTCTTAATTCAGTGACACTAAACTGGTATCAATTACCATCTAGAAAGGTTCAAAGGAGATAATAATCTCTAAAATGCTGGGGGGTTGCTGTTTCTTATTGCTAATTTGTGCATGTTTTGACAGTAATCACTGAACCCTTTGATGTTTCCAGAGGTTCCCATGGTGCTGCTATTAGAAGTTTTGACAGATTCTGCAATCCTCAGATCAACAGCAGGAAGATTTATTCAACAGTAAGTACTGGGTTTATTCTTTTACTTCACACATCAGAGCTTCAAGCCTACATATTTTTGTCATAATATTGTAAAAAGAAAAGTTTAAATGTAAAATTAAATGGATACTAAAAACTTGAGATCTAATAGATCTAAAAAATAGCTACCTTTTTGTCCTTCTGAGATTGTTTGTGGTTTTACAGAAGACTTCACTTGCTCTTCTGTTTCACCTTGCTGTAAGAAATGCCAGTATGACGAAAACTAGCTATACTTCACTGTCCTGTGAAGAAATAAATGGAGAAAAAAAGCAAAAAAGAAATTTCAACTACATTAATTATATATTTTATGTGTAATTGCAGACGGAAAATTTAAAAATTCTTTCTGCAGAGACCTGTTTATACCTATTACTTGCCCAGAATAAGAAAGTAAGCAGTTCCGTTACTTCAGGGTGATAACAGAGTTTGTGTAAGATTAAGCATCTGCATAAATCTGGATTGTGTTTGTCTTGGGTTTGTGTGGTGGGGTTTTGGTAGCGGGGGAGGCAGGGGTGGCTCCTGTGAGAAGCTGCTAGAAGATTCCCTGGCTACAAGTCAGACCCACCTCTGGACAAGGCCAACCCCATCAGTGACAGTGGTAGCGCCTCTGGGAAAACAGATTTAAGAAGGGGAACCTGCAGTGAGTAGTGGGATTGGAATGTGAGAGGAACCCCTCTGCAGATACCGAGGTCAGTGAAGAAGGAGGGGGAGGAGAGGCACCTGAGGAGGCTGATGGCCCTGCAGCCCGTGGTGAGATGGCAGGCTGTCCCCCTGCAGCCCACGGAGGTGAAAGTGGAGCAGTGTGTGACTGGAGAGAAGCCCGCAGAAACGACCCGTGCCAGGGAAGTTCGGGAAGAACTGAATCCCGCGGAAAGGACTCGCGTTGGAGAAGTTGGTGAAGGACTGTNGAGCCGGGAAGGAGGGAGGGGTGGTGGGGGGAAGGTGTTCTGAGGTTTGGTTTTCCTTCCTAATATCCTTGGTTTTTATTTGATTTGTAGTAAATTAAATTGATTTTGTTTCTTCCCCAAGTTGAGCCTGTCTTTTGCCCGTGACCGTAAGTGGGGAGTGATCCCTCCCAGTCCTTGTCTCGACGCATGAGTTTTTCTTTATATTTTCTCCTCATCCCACCGGGGCCGGGGGGGAGGAGTGAGGGAGCAGCTTTGTGGTGCTTTGTTACCGGGTAGGAACAACAGTATTTCAGACAGTCTACAGCACCATCCATTTTAGGCACATTTTCAACAGAGAAATTCAAGAGTGCTATTCAGACTCTCTCCCCTTTGTAGATACCTGACTTAAAAAATCTCTAGAGCCTCGTTGTTCCTCCACAAAGTACCCGGAACACCTAAATAAAAGTTGCCATGAATACTCCAGAGCAACTCAGCCTGACTATCCAAACCTTGTGTTCCAGGAGTCATGCAAAAAGATGTCTAAAATTTGTTGACTTTACTAGGCACTGGCAATTACGAATTCTGTTCAAAATTACTACTGGTGGTGGCTATTTTACTGCATATAGTGGGCAATGACTGAAGTAACCAATCATCTGTGAAGTCAGAAGCTTCAACTCTAAGCCCTACTTGGCCACAGGGAGGTTTCAAACATTGCTCTCCTTCCCCAGAACAGTATCTAATCCATCAGCTTGAACACAAGGCTGGGACAGAGTCTTTTCTGTCCCTTCTTAGGGAACCTGGGCCATGGTGCCAACTATAACAGGAGAAGAAATGGAGCATGGACATTTTGCTGCCAGGGAAGATAATGACCATGGCCCCTCTACTTTTTTAGTTTACCAGTGTAACAAAGTCCTGACACTGATTGTCACCAACTTAATAATGCTGTTAAGGGGTCATCTTTCATCCCTGCCATAGAAAAATGAGATTCTTCAGAGGAAACTGCTCCTGGAAGATCCATCTTGTCAGCTCCTTAGCTTATCACACCAGACAGCTGGCTCAGGCAAAGGCCCCCAGGGGCTTCTCCAGAGCTCTGTTCTAGAAGAGCACTCTTCAGAAAACACAAGGTCCAGTCCAACACAGCCTGAAAGCCTCAGTCATGCCTGTGTTGTCATCAGGGACAAGGTAATGGTCAGGAACGAATTAACAAGTAGACAGTAAGGAAAGGGGGCGGGGGGNAAATGAAACCATTCAGAGTAGGGTCTGTTGGACTCCTGTTGTCATCAGACCCCACAGCTTTTCTGAGTCCTGAAACAAAAAACAAGACCCAGAGAGGCTGTGAGAGGGATATACTTCTCTGAGTGGGCTAGTTGTAAACACTACATTCTCCATTTTAGAAATAAACTTCTGAAATTAAAAACTCTATTGCTACTGCTTCTATTTGACCAAAACTGAATTAATGATTTTAGAAAACAAAGCCTAACCAGTTAATGGTATTTCAGGGTCTGACCCATCTTACAGCACTAATTATGCAGTGTTTAATTATGCTTCTACTCTGCTGAGTATCTTTTTCTTTTACATTGCTTAGTTTTGTGGGATCTTGTATAGATTTACTTTTTGGATGTCCTCTGAAAGGGCAAGTGCTGAAGACAGTACATTGCTAGAAAATCAGTAGTCATAGGGTTCAAAAGTCTTTGCCCATTCTTTTGAAATAGCTGTTATTCTAAGTACTTAAAAGTTGTATTTGATGTAATTGAGACTTTTGCTTCTCTCTATCTATAGGTCTTTTGATCACCTAATTAATGAAGTAATGACAACCAATTATATTCACATGTAACACAAAGCATATTGTTTGTTGTATCCACTTAACTTTCCTTTCTTGCATGCTAACACAATGTTGTAACCTTAACATTTTCTGCCTTACTGCTGCTGGGAGCATTAATCAGTAAAGTTATTCCATTTTGACATTTTAATTATGTGGCAATTAAATATGAAGAGCTGAAATGTCTGTGTTACTTTTCTCTCAGGATGCTTCTTCCAAGCAAATTCTACAAAAGACTTAAAATGCATTAGGATTCTGTTGTTTTGCTATGGACAAAGCCTCATTAAAGCTATGAAAGGGAGTTACACACCTCTCTGCAGAGCTAAATCTATGTTTTATCACTGATTAGAGTTATCTGTTCTCTGAGTCAGAGTCCTGCAAGAGCACAAGCCTCAGAAATGGCGGGGAAAGCCAAATTCACTGTCTTACGTTCACGTGCATCAGCACTGTTGGGTTTTTTGCCAAGGGGAACTTGAATTTCACTCTGTGGTTAAGGCAGAGCTTTCTGATATCCTCTAAGGAATAAAAGTTTGTTTTCTCTGGATTCAAGTACAATTCTGTTGGTCACCGTAGATGAACTTTACCGGGCAAAACAAACTGACTTCTTACCAAGTCCCATAATAGTTACTTGATGTGAAGAAAAGCCCATGTTGTAGATACTTGATTTGTTTCTAACTTTAAAAATAGAGTATCGTTTAAAAAATGCAAAACAATAAAGGAACAAAGAAAGAAAATTACTTATATTCTAATTGTTTCTGTGTAGTGGAATTAACTAGGAATTTTCTAACAAAACATTTTTTCACAGGGAAATAACAAAGCATCAATCCCACGCGGTTCACAGAAACATTTTGGGTTTTGCATACTTTTCCCAAAACAGAAACAGGATTCTGACAACTGAGAAGCCATCTTCCTTAGTGGTCTGCTAAAGAGCACCGGTTTCCTTGCGTGTGGCTGAGAGACAGCCCTGCCCTGTGGGTTGTCCAGTGACAAGTAACTCGTAACCCCAAAACAAACTGTCGCAGAGCCAGAGGTTCACGAAGGCCCAGCTGTGCTGGCGGCTCTTGGACGTACAGTGCTTCTCAGGGTCCCTTCAGCATGGGGAGAAACTAACCTTATTCCGGGAAAAGGTCTCCAACTGTCCCAATGACAGAAACTTTCCAGAAACCACTCTCCTTTTTAGATTCACCAAGTGGAGTCCTTGGTGCACTTGGCAGCATGCAGAATCCCTGACATTACATATCTGGCTGCTCCACGTTGCTTTGAAAAATGAGAAAAAAATAGTATTCCCACAGACAATGTTTTGTGTATGATCTGCAGAAACTTTTGGAGTCTCTGTGCAAATGGTATCTTCAGCCCGAACTAGCTCCACCAGGTCACCTGCTACTCCTAACTCCTTTGAACATGCTGCTACTGCAAACTGTCCTCTAGCACTCTAACTGAGCACTAATGCTGTGTCCTGGGACAGTTCCAGAGTTCAAGGGTTTAGTGGGCCAAATACCAGTTACTAGCTAGCTCCTTTCTTAACAAAGTTGAGCGTCTGTTTTGTAAACAGTTCTGCTAAGAAACACATTTTCATTTTATAACTTGGTCTGTAATTCTGAATTATGCAGTAGCGTTGCAGAAATGAAGTCACAGATATCCTGGGGCCTAATTTACCGTTAAAGGGTAGATAAAATGATGACCAAATGTTCAGATTTACAAGAGCTCAGATAAAGAAGAATACTCATTATTCCAGGTCAGAAGATGAAATACACCTGGAGTCGGGAGGCAATTGCCCCCTTAATATCCACCTCTTTGTAGCTGGTTATCTGCACTCCATGATTTTGGCATTAGAGCAGAATATAGGGCCAGGGCCCACTACACATTAGACAGAAAATTAGGCTTGCAGAACAGAATGGAAGAATGAGGAAGAAAGTATTTTTGCTGAAAACAAGTCCTTCCTCAGCTACAAGAGGCGTAATCCCCTGGCAGTGGGGGAATAGTGGGCCGGATACTGTGGGCAGTAAGACAGATCTTGCATCCCTGGTTACAGGAGACTCTTACAGCAGCCGGTATTAGATAAACACTTCTACATACTGCTTTGCTGAGAGCATCTTCCTTCTCACAAATAGCAGGCATCAATCAAGGCATGAGGCTTCAGTTTTTCCAGTTATACAATTTCGGCACGGCTCCAGTTAATAGATAGGGTAACAGTCAAAACAGCACAGGGGGAGAAAAGGGGACTGCAGTTGCAACCAAGGCTCTATTTAAGGTGAAAGGTAAATAAATTATGTAATTTTAATGTTTCAGCCCAATCAGATGAGTCTCCCCTGCTGTGGATACTTTACCATTTTCCTGTAAATTCATAGCCCTTTACATTTATTCCTTTCTTCCACAGCTATTTTAACTTACAGCTTAGTCACCTTTCTAATATGACAGCAAGGCAAAAGCTGGCTTCTAACCCCTGCAGCCTCCTCACTGCAGACGCCGTACCTCGGAGTGCTGGCCTGCACTAGGAGCAAGTGCTGGGAAATGCTTATGGAAGTCAGAGTAGTGCTTCTTCTCACCCAAATTTCTTGCTTTGATTTTTCTCTATGCTGATCAGGTGCTGATTCTCTGTCAACTCTAAGATATCTCAGACTAATACTTAAATGTGTTTCATGCTTTTTTTTTTAATTACTCATTATGTCAGGACTTGACATGATTTTGTCAGGATTGCAAACACTTGCCAATGCTTCCCCTTTAATCTGCCGGGGAGGCAATTCTAGGTATGAGACTGTTGTATCTCACAGCTCTAGCAGCAAATAAACACATTGGAAACTGAGCTGGTATTTTTGTATACTTCTGAGCTGCTCATTTTCATGCTAGATTTGGGCTACTCCCTATTACTTCCTTCTTGTGCAACATGTTCTGTCATGGAAAAAATGATCTGTTTGCAATTGAAAGTGCTGCTGATATAATGCATTGCTCTAAGAAACAAAAAAACCCCATAGATGAAGAAACACTACTTTAAGTCATTTATTGTAGTGAGCACTTGATTTACCCTAGTACGGGCAGAGTTACACCCCAGATAGTCAGAGAGATTGCTCTACTGCAAGGGAGTTTTCTCCTGAGCAGCTGGGGGTGTGTGTGCATGTATATGGCAGCAGGATCATCCCAGGGACCCCACTGAAGCAGAGCAGTTTTGAATTCCAGCTCGGATTGCACAAGAAACTCTGAGAAAGGATGTCCCAAAAGTATGCAGAATCCATTACCGTTAACACACTTGTTGTGCCCTTTCCTCATTAGCTTTGGTGACTGCTTAAATACCAATCTGTCTCAGAGCCATGTGACTCCTTATCCTGCAGGAGAATTTTTCTGACACCAAGGGAGGTCCTGTCAGCGGCACTCATGGCGCAGCTATAGAGCAGTGTGATCTAGATCTCTGCAGCAAGGATTGTGCAGAAATCTGCGTAATTTTTTAAATCCTTAGGAAGGTTCCCAGCACAGAGGGACAGTACGGGAGAAGGGTCTGAGCAGGACTGCCAGGCTGAAGCTGAGACAGAGGGAAGTGATGTACAGAGAGAACATTTTTACTCTAATTAGGTTCCTGGTTCATGTTAGTTCCTTGCTCAGAAAATTCTTAAAATGGTCATAGGATGGGTCCCATGCCTATCCATACATGTAGATGAAGTTTTAACTTCTGTGCTCTTAATTAGGATGAGAGCACGCAAATTGTAAGCCTTTGCCACAGGTAAAAGAAATTGTCAACTGTACCCACTCCAAGCATTTAGGCATTGGAACAGGCTGCCCAGGGAAGTGGTTGATTCACCATCCCTGCAGGTATTCAAAAAACATGTAGACAAGGCCACTTCATGATTTAGTGGGCATGGTTGATGGTTGGACTCGATGATCTTAAAGGTCTTTTCCAACCTAAATGATTCTATGATTCTATGATTCTAAGTGACTGTATTTTCAACAAATGCTCTAAGTGATTAAAATGCTTCCCACTGAAGTGGTGAGAAGAAAAACAGGCATTCCCTGTGTGAAATAAATGGACAGACACCATTAATGAATGGATCCTTTCATTATGTTAAAGATCTTTCCTCTTCAAGAACTACAGATATGCCAGTTAGCAACAAAGCCTCAAGCTCTAAGTCCTTAATGAAGAAATGAAATGTTGTGGGAACAAGCACCTGTGTGATGCTGTAATTGTTATGTGTAAGGGATGAAATCTAACTCAGGACTCATTAAAGCAAGCACCCTGGGAACATGCAAGCCAAAAAATTTTGGAGCATAGCTTCATTGTTGAAATGCAACTGTCTATATTCTTCAAAACATCTAGAATACCTGCAAATGAGGGACAAAGGCATTTAACCTGGATAATATTCAGTGGCACTAAAAGACAGCTGGAACACTTCAGTTTGAGCAAGGGGTAACGAGTACCTGTGCTGCTGCTGAAGCTCAGCAGGTGACTCTAAGCCTGTGATCCTCATCCAGAACACTTGCCTGCCCACTGGCCCTTTACAGGGAGGTCCTTTTTCTCTGCAGTTGCCTTGATCACATCTACTGGCTACCTCCTCCTCATTTCTGCCTGCTCACTTCCCAGGCACCTGCTTTAAAAAGAGTGGTGATACCCAGCTGACTGCAGCTTTGTCTTTGAGCATGGTCAGAAGAATAAAAGGAGACTGGATATTAGGAAAAATTTCTTTACTGGAAGGGTTGTTAGGCATTGGAATGGGTTTCCCAGGGAAGTGGTGGAGTCACCGTCCCTGGAAGTATTAAAAAAGCACATAGACAAGGTACTTCAGGACATGGTTTAGTGGGCATGGTTGATGGTTGGACTTGACCTTAAAGGTCTTTTCCAACCTAAATGACTCTATGATTCTAAGTAGCATTTATGTCTTCTTTTCTGATGGGGTATTTAGGTTAATGAGCCTCAGAGGTAATGGAAAATGAGAGCAAATACACAAACTAGTACTAATGGATGGTATTTCATGGGTTTTATTCAATAGGAGCAAAATTTTAAAGTGCAAGTCTGCTCTGAAACATGACTGTAAAATCACCTAGTAAACAAAGCAGATCTGTTCTGTGTATATTCTGAGTCATGCCAATGTCTTCTTTACAGTGAGAAGGCTTTGCAGACAGGTTGTACAAAACATTGAATTTAGCCCCTTGAATGCTGGCAAAATAAAAAATTAATCTTAAAATTATCTCCCCTTTAGTGCAACAGGCTCTCCCAGATATGACATAGACTTGTAGACTAAATAAAATGTTATTTCAAAAAACAGTATTTTGTCCTTGATTTGAGTAGCAAAATGCTTTACAATTTGTATAGAAGTACACTGTGAAAGATGGCTTTTAAACTGATTGCAAACTCACCCACCTTGTTGTTTACATGCTCAACTTTGAACACATCAGGAAAACAGTTCCAAAGTTTCTGCAATAAAACCTCATCCAGTTAATTTCTTTTTCCAGTACCCTCCTGAAGCAGGAGATAATTCATTCTGGGGGAGTGACACAGAAAAAACATCACTAACGGGAGCATTTCTCCTTATAAAAGCACAATTTGCTCTTTCAGATTCCAGACAAAGAAATTGGAAGGAACAGATATGGGGAACCTTGAAATTGTCACTAATGACCCTCAAGAGTAAATGAGGGCGCTCAAGAGTAAATGTTTTATTTCGTGCAATACTTCAATACTATTAACTTCTGAAGCACATTTCCTTCCAAAATGATTTTTTTAAGATTATATAGGGGTGTCTTGTCACTGGCACTAAACTGCAGCAGTCCTACCATGAAACAAGGCTGTAATGTAATAGCAAACAAAACCCCATAAGGTATCAGAGAACAGCCAGAATACAGTGTCCAGCTGAAAACACGGGGAGAATTCCTTTTATGTACCCATACCAGGACCTTCCAAATTAAAATATGGGCAAGGCTAAAGTCTTACTCTTACAGAGGGTGCCAGGACAGTTGTAATGATAAGGGGCCCTGGTTTACACCTGATCTGGAAGGCAGCGTCTCTTTCAGTACAAGGATGTTAAAATTTGTGGTGAAGTAGCACTTCAGAGGAAGGAATGGCCAGTACTCCTCCCTGGAGCACGCAGGACAGTCTTTCTCATTAAGCCACAAACCCAGCTTGCACCTGCTTACTCAATGACCTAGGAATATTGCAGCCTGAGATGGACGATGCAGACTCTAGTTCTTTGGGCAGATGAAAATTCCTATTTAAAGCATTATACATAAAAGATGAAAGGAAGAAGGGCAGCCTGTATAACAAAATTAACTCCTACTTAGAAAAAGAGAGAAACCGGCCATTACAAAATACAGTTTTTCTTACAACAAACAGTACCACAGTGCCAGTGCACAGCATACACGGCATGGAAGAGATGCAATATAGGGGGAATACAAAAGGAAGGAATAAAAAAAAGGAATTAATCCTCAATATGAAAGAAAAGTTGCATTTAAAGTGAAGGTTCTAACCTAACAGCACTATCCTATTTATATTTTTATAGAAATATCTTCAGAAAAAAATCAATTTCTGCTTCTAATTGGACTATAGCCTCTCCTTAGTTTCAAAGCAATTCATGGAACATGCTGGTTTTGGTCTAACTAGCTTTAAGATTTTTGAGCTTGACTATGTAAGTAACTTTATGTGTGTGTGTGTAAGAACACGGAATTCGTATCATGCCTGTTTGGTAAGCATTATCCTCTACCAGACAGAATCAGCAAAACTCAACTGTCTGTACAGGCTACATCTACATTGCTGGCATGAATAAGAGATTCACAAGTACAGATGTACAAAAGGAACAGTCTATTTTGGCAAGAAGGCTGGACAGCTGTTGTTGTGAAGTTCTGACTAATCAGTGCAAAAGAGTGTTGCAGAAGAGTACAAAACGGATGCAAATACATGCTTAAAATAGAAAACATTTTTAGTGTGCATCTTTAGTACATTTAAATTCAATGTTTTGCTACTTGTTTTGCTTTTTCACAATGTTACAGTTTTAGACTGAAGCAATATATACTTTCCACTTCTTTAGTTTTCTAATAGCTGAAGACTATCAGATTTTCAGCAGAACTGCTTTCTGTTAAAAAGTGTCACACTTAAAATAATCATCATTTCTTCTGCGTGAATAAAATCACATTTGGGGTCTTATTAACATTCTTACTATAAGAACAAAACGACCTCGAACTCAAAATTGGTCTGAGGTTGCAAAAAGCCTAGGCTATATGTGCAATCAACAGCACCTTCTGATATATTGAATTTTCACAAGTCAAGAAGACAGGAACACTTCCACAAGCTATATTCTTCCTTCAGGGATGGCAGTGTGAAAACAATGGAATGCATAAGCCACATGAATGCTATAAAAATCCCAATGTTATAATCCTAAATATTTTTCCTGCCAATCTAAATTATATAATAGTATTTCAAAGACTACTATTCATATATAAAAGTAATTTTTTCATTTTTAATATTGAAACAATTCTGTTTTGAGTATTTTTTACTGCACTGAAGAAGCTTTAATATATTAACTGTTGGGTGCATCAATCACTTGAACAAATGATTCACTTTAACAGCCGAAATAATTCCACTGAATAAACAGTACTATCCATATAAGTAAACATAAATAGTAAACAAAGCCTTTATCTTCAGTATTTTATATCTTGACTAAACTATTCTAAAATGCAGTTAAGACAGTCAGCTAATATTGGGATTTAAGTTTGCAACCCTTCCCCCCAGCATTTATGATTTAATTAGCACAACTTTCTCATTCTTTTTATATGTAGGCTAATCCAAGTCAAAATAACTATTTTATATTAATAGCTATAATATAAATCATTATTTGAACTTAGTATTTTTTAATCACTTAAGTCAATACAGTCTCTCTCTTATGTTTTTTAACAATCTCACTATTCGATATACCTAGACCCTCTTTATTCCTAGAATTCATCCACTGGACAAATTAAGACTACTCCCACAACCAGCAAGTAATTTGTATAAATTAGTGTTTTTCTTTTCTCCATCCAACTTATCCCACCTCATGGCATGTCTAATGTTCTCAGCCCTGATTAGGCTTTTGCTTTCAATTAAAAAGTAATTTTCCCTCCAGGAAATAGGAAAACTTAGTACTGCATGTGTCACCACTCCTGTCAGAAAACCTTCATTTGCTGTGTGCTCCAGTACATAGAATTAATCTCCACCTCAGCCTGCAGCATGCTCCTCAGGACACTTCTGGCTTGGAAAATTACAGATGCCTTAGAAGTAAGTATTAGGCAGAAGTAGTAGAATTATAGCAGGGAGATCTTTTCACAAGGTGAGTACGCTGGAGAGTGGCCCATCTGCAGAATAGACCCATTCTCTAGCTGGCCCGTCTGGAGAAAGCCAACACTACCAGAGCTTTCCTTGGCCTGGTATTTGTATGCTCAGTCTTTGCTAGGGAGCTGCAAAAGCAGCCATGAGCATCGTGCGTTTCCTCATCTACTCGCCTTTCTGCAAAGGGCTGCAGTGTAAATGGCTTGGGGATGGAGGCTGGGCAGTCCAGCGCTGCCTGCGGTGTTCCTTCCAGTGATCGCCTAGCGAACTTGCAACATTTCCTTTGGGCACACAGACCTCCTACAAAGGTCCCTGCTGCACGTAACCTGAAGGACTATGTTCCATTTCCAGCAGTGTTTTGTGCAAAAAAAAAAAGCCTTGGCTTGGGAGTATATGGACTTTAAGAAAGTTTAATTGTGTTACATCACTCCTGTATACAGGATTTGGCCGTCCAAATCATTTAGGCCTTCCAACAATTTCAGATATCTAAGACTTATTACCTGTCTGTGTTTGAAAAGTGGGATCCCACAACAGTGGCCTCAGCCATGTCCCACCCATATGTGAAAGCACGGTCTGGGCATGCCCAGCCATCCTTCCTCCCATTATACTTCGCCCCATCCTGTTTTTTGCAGGAAAGCAATGCAAGTGTAGGGCCCCAAAGTGAGCAATGGTTTATTTTGCTAGGTGTCTCTTTTCAACAAGTGGGAGATGAAGGGAGCAGCGGAAGGCACAGTGGAGAATATCCACTGCTCGGTTTATATGGTATTCCATTGCCTTAATTCTTCATCTGCTGGATATGGATAACAGTACTTTCCTCGTGCTCTTTGTCTCCAAGTCATACCAGTATATGTAACACTAGCAGAAGGAGGTACAATTAATTACAGCTGCCAAAATACAGACTTCCAGCAAAGTACTTCTTAGCTCCTTACAGGACCAAGTTCTTCAAAGTAAAGATCTGTTTATTTTTAGCTATTTTTGATCAATCTTTTTCTATGCCAGCAGCAGTAAAGGTATTGTTATACCTGATTTCACTGCTTTAATTAAGTGCTTTTCAGTCCACGATCAGTTCTATTTTAGGCTGTCTTAAAGTTTCTTTAATTTGAGATGTATACTAAGCAGGGTAGCATAATTGCACATGTCAAAGCCTGCTTCATCCTAATATTAAAATATTGCTTTTATTTCCTGAAGGTTTAAAAAAATAAATCTATGAAGTTCCATGTAAATTTAATTCTTTTTGCCTGCATTCTAAAAATACAAGTGAAAAATTACCAGAGAACAAGATTCTACATGCAGTGTGCTGAACACCTTGCTTTTTTTTTTTTTTTTTAGGGTAACAGGGATAATGAATACATATTATCATAGAACCTAGGGAAAAAAGCTCTGGCAGAGGCATAAAAAGGTCATTTCATCCATTCACTGCCCAGTGATGGCATTAAAGATTCCAGTCATTCTCGTGGGGTGTCTGGTTAACCTGGGTGTAAAGGACTCTGGTGACAAAGCCTCTACAGCATTCCGAGGGACACTGTACAACTGCTTCACTTTACTTAGTGTTAGGTTGCTTTTTCTCATATATAACCTGAATCTTCTTTGTTGCCATTTAAGCCCATTAACCTATGTCTGAGCTGCCATGCACTTAAAGAATAGGGTGTTCAGTCCTTCCTGCATCGTATTTTCATACACGATGTTCTCCCTCACTAATTCCCATCTTTCAACTGTGCAAGTTCCTTGATTTCTTCCAGATTTTGCTTAAGTTCTGTTTTCTAGATGTCTGATGATACCAATCATTTCCTTCTAGACCCTGTTTCTAGAAGTGAAGCAGCCCAAATATGAAAAATGTATTCCAGACAATGCTTCCCAGTACAGCATATAGTGGAAATATTGCACTGCAATCTTCCTCGTACATTTCAATGTGATTTAAAAAAATTTTTTTTAGAAAGGCATAGCAACAGTTCTGTACCAGAGACAGGCAGCAGGCCCCTGCAGAACTCCAGTTGAAACATCCTTCTATTACTCCTTCTGTCTTCACTGGTCTCATTTTCTATCCATTTTCTATATGCTTCCTTCTTGTGACTGAAATCAATAACCAACTTAAAATTTAGACATGTTGGTCTTTTATTACCGTTCCTGTGCTCTTTCTACATTTGGATCACTTGGATATCTTTTGTCCAAGAAACTGCTAGCCTGCCTTAACTAATTTTTTTTTTAGTTTTGGTTCCTCTACAATAGCACAATGCAGATCTCTGAGTTAATTAAAAGTTTTGCTCTTGAAATCTCCTGGTTTTCTGTTCTTCCTCCCTCTCCTCTAAAGAATAATGAACTCTGCCACTCTGGTCAGAGAAGTTGCCTTCTACACTTTCATTCAAATCCAGAAAGGTTTCCTCCTAACTTGCTTCTATGTTTCAAAAACTTGCTAGAAAACTTGTGCTCATGTTCCAGCACATAGACCTGTAAATAGATAAATCCCCTATTATGATAAAGTCATGCCCTGGAGAATCTTGCCAGCTCCTCACAAAAAAACTAATCCCAATCTTCTTGAGAAGGTGTAACTGATAAAATTATTTCCTCTACAGACTTCAGAGTGCTTTAAACTACTTACTGATCTCATTTAAGAGAGAGAGAACCTATGGCAGGGAAGTTATAGTCAGTGTTGCCAACAGTGGCATGCTGATTTGGTTCTGCTACTGCCTGGGTGCCCATCTTTAGATTGCTAGGGTGGGATTTATTTCACCTAAATTTCAACATCAATAGTATAAATATCTACCTTTGCACTTGGCACCTCAGATGTTTTTTTCCAGTCAGGGAAGAGGAACAGACACATTACGATATACTAATTCCTCTGACCTATTTTAGATATCTTCTGTAAAGTTGGGTGACTTGAAGATCACTTGAAGACTCTGGCACTAACAGAAGTAAGAAAATATACACAGGAGAACCGACCTGGCCTTTCCCCTAAGCTTGTGGGTTACAACCATGTGGTTTAACCTTGTGTTTTAACCTGTATTCAGGAGAGAACATGCTAGGCTATCACGCCTGTACCTTTTTTAGATCTTGCTTGTAAAAGGATTTCCAGGTTGATTTAATTTTATACTTCCTTTCTATTACATGGTTTGCTTTGTTTGAAGACTTCTATTTTGTTCTGCGTATAGCAGAGACTGGTGCCCATCCTGTCATTAGAACTGCTGTTCTCCTTTTCACGTTTTTTCCTACATCTTTGCTTTATACAGATCTGTCATAAATTAGAGAAAGCTTCCAGTAAAAGTTATAGTGAACCATTCACATGAGCATCTAAGTCTTTCAAAGGTGGGGAAAGTTCTAATTTATTCACAGATGCAGTCCTAGGCTGGTAGCAATTACAAGTTAAGTGAGTTGACAACTACTTGGTTATCTCTGTAAAGTAAAAGGCCTCAGTTTACCTGCAACTTCCCTAAAGCATCAGCCTATGCACCCCTTATTAGCAAACATGGAACGAGGCGGGGGGGCAGCGGCAGGGCAGGTCGACAGAGATGAAGGATGGAAATGAAAAGTGAAGAGCCTCTTGCTCTAGAGATGCCTTTCCTGAAGCACCCTCCCAAGCCCATGGGAAGGGAATCAGTCCCATCCTCACTCTCAGAGCACACACGTCTTTTAGGCTCTCAGGGCTATCAATGCAGGCGTATTACAATGAATTTTTAAAGATGACCTATAATTAATGAAAGACTTTTTTATATACACTAGACAAAACTTTCTTCTCAAAGTACCAAAATGAGAGAGGGAACATTCTTCCCTTTTTTTTTTTCACACTGCCAGCTCTCTGCATGTCAAATAAACCTTGTTCTTTGCTGCCTCTAATTTCATCGTTTCTGGCTGCTGTTTCCTCTTGTCGGCACAGGGCAAGCCTTGTTATTCCTCTTTCTTTTGTAGCTCCACTTTTAAGACATCTCTTGAGTGAGATATTTTTTATCTTTAATTAAAATCCTCTTTGCAGTCCTGTTAATGTAAATGCTACATTATTTGGAAAAAAAAAAAGGCCCTGTTCTGTTTATTTACACAAAGCAGGCCAGCAGGATTGTTTCAATACCTCCTGAATAAACAGCCTCCAAAGCAACCAGTGTAACAATTTTTTTTTTCATTTTGTTTCTTGTATATCTGTGAAATATTTCAAAGCAAAATCTTCCCTTCTAAATTTCATCTCCTTGTTCAGTGTTACTTACTCAGCCAGAGGCACTTTTCACTTTTAAATTATCACCATACAGTTGTTGATACATTAATTACTGCAATGACATTTTTATGAAGCTGTTGCACACCATTTCTGCTCATCAGAATTCCTGGTTTTATGCACTATGAGATCTTTGAATATTTTGTCATGGTGGAAACTAATTATCATTTTTAAAGTATGCCAAAAGGGAAAGGACAGTAGACCTGATATTCAGAAACCTGTATTCCACATTTTCAGGGTACAAGTGGAATATGTTTGTCAGGTCACAGACTGCAGGATGTGGTAGATTCAAAGGGAAAGAGAGAATGGGTGTCACACTAACTCAAGCAGTCATGACCTGCATTGATATTTGGGGTATTCCTATCCTTCTGGTCACTCTACAATAGAAGAATGCAGGGAAACCATCAATACATTACCTTCAACAGAGCTTGTTGGAACTATATGTTTTACTTCTAATTGTTTATCTGAAAGAGAATCTGAAGAGCCTGGTGCAATCTTTGCACTTCTGCCGATGAGCGTGGCAAGATGACAAAAAGTACTTTATATGCACGAAAGGACTCAGAGCCTTAGTGGCTCTGGTGAAGGTAGGTACCTCGGAAGGGCATCATCTGAAACAGCTCCCACGCTGAACAAGGAGTTCTTCATAGGAATACATCCATCCATGACAGCAGCCTTGGTGAAAAGCATCTTGGAATCAGTAAAGCATCCATAAAACTGATCATTCACTCCACAACAGACTGCTGTAACATAGACAGTGTGGCTGTCTCACCCCATGCAGATTTCGCCATTAGTAAATGATGCTCCCGTCAGCAACTCTCTCTAGGCTGCTTCTAGGAGGTGACTCCTTCTATCCCTTCTGTATATGCTGTGTGGTTGCTTGTTACTCTCTACACTAAAAATCTCACTCTTTGCTCCAGGAAATTTTACCTCTTGGGTTCCAGGCGATGCATCAGTGGACAAATCTCTTTTCTTACCTGGCACCAAGACTTTACACCTCCAACCCAACATGCTATACCTTCTAGCAGAGAGAAAGGATGCAAATTTTGACAATTTCTTCAGAAAACGTACCTCATTTTGTGAAGATGATATAATTTCCTCCTTTGCCTCACTGCTTTTAAACAGTTCACACAGAAAAGACAAAAGGCAACGGGCACGAATTGAAATACAGGAAATTCCATTTGAACAGGAGAAAAAAAAAACAACTCTTTTACTGTGAGGGTGGTCAAACACTGGCACAGGTTTCCCTGAGAGCTTATGGAGTCTCCATCCATGGAGACCTCCAAACCCTGACAGGACGCAGCCCTGAGCAGCAGCTGTAGCTGGCCCTGCTTGGAGTGCAGGGCTTGGACTAGACGGTCTCCAGAGATGCCCTCCAACCTCCATCAGCCTGTGAAAAGGGCAGCCGTATCATACGTCAGTTTGAGGAGTTTCTTCAGGCTATGCCTTTATGACAAGATACATTTTATTCATTTACAGTGAAAATAAACAGGTTTTACTCAAGATCATAATATGGTGGGCATAGGTGTTTTTCTAAAAAAGAAAAAGGAAACTAAGTCCTTTCAATTTTCTTGTTATTCAAAGAAAAACAGCTGTACATGAGATAAGGGTGTCTTGATGCATTGATAAATTCTTCATTTGATGCAACTGAAGTCAATAACAGTTTTTTCCAATGGTTTCAAAGAGCAGAGGACGATCTAGATGCTGCAGATATCCCAGTATGCTAACCCTTTGCTCAAGGGTAGTAGTATACACCTATTTCCAGTGGAATTGGGGGTGCCCAGGTGTCTGTCATGAAAGATAAGCAGTGATCCAATGCATAGATCTTCAAAACACCTGGGCAGCAGTTCCCTACCTCTTGGAGGCACTACTGTCCCAAGGTACCACAGAGGTCCTTAGGTGTCAGAGTGCCTGCTGATGGTTGCAAACCATACAGTCTAATGCTGCTGAACACCCAGAGCCAACTAAACGCTGTACCCCCCTGTATAAACCACATAAAGATTCACTGAAGTACAAATGGGGACTTAGATCTTGGTTTACTTTCTGGTCTGCAGGGTATTTTATTAGCCTATGCAAAGTGGAAGAGTTTCAACAGAAAACACTGAGAGTCCTGGCTTAAAATTATTCCCCAGACCAGTGGTCAGGACACTCTGCTGAGACACAGTGATTTTGCTTCAAGTCCTTGCTGAGAAAGAAGTTGTTTTGATCTCTCACATCCTGAGACGGTACTACTACCACCCAATTTCTAGGCAAAAGGAACACTACATTATGTGACAAAGGGCTGATTGGAAACCAAACTGGGCTTATGGAGGAACCCACTACACATGCGTGGGCTCCTCCCTGTGGGTTAGAGTCAGGCACCTGCCTTCATGGGATGGAGAGGCTTCAACCCCGACTTCCTCCCTGGGGTCACCTCCTGGCTAGTCTAGGTAGTCTCCCATTTGGGCAAGTATTTGTGGTTACCTTCTTACATTTCTAATGTTTCCGCTTACTGTATAGGTAACCTTAGTGCTGCATCACACTAAGCAAAAGACACATCAAAATATAGAAATTACAGGCTGAGCACTGATAGGAATGAACCCTTTTATGGAACAAATTCTAAGTTACTAAACTGAGAAAAGACAAATTATTTCTTTTTTTATTAGTTCAACTCTGTTTAGCTTTGTATTTTCCTGACAAATGAAAATAGGCTAGTTATATTTAGTTTTGACCTCTTGACTAGACACACTGGTATCATGCTCCAATATCTATGTGACAAACATTTTATGTGAATCTTAATTAAAAACACAGTATTATTCCCTTAGATACTGCAAAACTCTTCTTTCCTCTGAAAGCCAAAAATACACGGTGGTATTTCTTTCTAGCTAAAGTACTGGAAATAGTTGGTGCTACAGGTAATGTTTGAGTGATGCTTTAGCAGTATATCAAAGTGGCTAGGTTTGCCTTATTTAGTGCATAAGAAATAAATTTACTCTGGTGGAGTAGCAAAATAATTTCCACTATGCAAAAGAGAAAAAATTAATATAAAGTTTACAAAAGAAATAAAAGATGATTGCTTTTACAACAGTTTACCTGCTAAATCAAAAGCTTCTATACCAGCACGTAGCACTGAGTGTAGAAGGTTAGCTGATATTAGGAATATGCCATAAAAGCACCTACTCCTGAAAAAAGTGCTTTTAACCGAAGGCACCAAATTTTATTTAGCTGTAGAAATGTATATAGCCACCAGAAGGATAGACTGAAAAACACATGAAATAATCCTTCCACTTTCCTCGGAGCTAGCAAGGTTGCAGCTGGAGTAATACATTAATTCTGGGCACCATACTGGGGCATGAAAGAAGATGTGGACCATTTGGAAAGGGCTGAGAAGAGAGCAAAAATATTGATATGGGATGTGTAAAACAAAATCTATTGTTAGGACCTCAACATGGTTGACAAAAATGAGTGTATGGTTGCAGAATCTGCAGGAGAATGCTCCTGCATGGCACAGCCGAGGGGATCTGGCCGAAGCACAACAGTCTTGTGCGTGTCTGGAGAGGCCAGCCCGCAGCAGAAGACAGAGAGCTGAAATGCACAATCAGTCTCACAAAGCAGCAATGCTACTGAGAAGATTAAGAAAGAGGGATGCCATTGCTATGATTGAAAGAGTGCACTGCCACTGATGGGATTAAGAAAGAATGATGCAATGGATAAAACACTGAAAAAGTGACACCATTGATAAGACGGAGAAAGAGCGACGCCAGGTCAAAAGGGACA
This sequence comes from Pandion haliaetus, assembly GCA_013401275.1. NCBI lineage: Eukaryota > Metazoa > Chordata > Aves > Accipitriformes > Pandionidae > Pandion > Pandion haliaetus. The sequence continues at coordinate 142,251 of VYZV01019428.1, forward strand.
GGATGTAAATCGACAAAGTCTACAGACTATACACAGTCTGAAGGAAAGAGGGTTCTCGAGGACATTTTCTGCAGAAACATTGATGGAGCTCTAAATTGTGGGCAATGGACATCGGCAAGCCAGAAAAATTACCAGAAAGTGCGAGCAGATAAGTGGGTGCTTGTGTTTACAAGCAGCTACAGTTAATAAGACCACAAACACCCTTCTCTCCTTAACAATCTTGTTTATGTAAGATAAATACTAATGTAAAGAACTACTGGCATCAGTTAATACATGTGAGAAGTAACTGTATCACTGCAACGGGGGGGGGGTTACAATATTGTGGCTTTCTGAATTGAGAGAAGACTGAAGGGACACAGGACAACCATCTGTGTACCTAAGAGGCCATTGTCTGGGCATGAAGGATGGTAAGAAAGAATAATGCAAGTCACTGAACTGCGGTAAGGTTAGACATCAGAAAACCCTTTTTTTGGTGAGGATAATAATGCACAAGGCTGGATTCCTTGTGGAAGTTGTGGGATCTCCAATAGTGCAGGTTCGAAATGGCAGCTTGGACAAACATCTATCAGAAAAAAAAAAAGTCGCATATAATTGATGTCCTCTAGGAACAGAGGTTGACCAAGACTTCAGAGTTCTGGTCCAGCTCTCTTTACTATGATTTTATGGCTGTAGCACATGTTAGCATCAACACTGTATTTTGATCATACAAGAAGCACACCTTAAGGAAGATGTTACAATGGCAAACAAACTACAGCAGCTCGCAAAAAATGGGTTTAACAATGTTGTAAGTTACTTTAAATTACTAGTTCAGCAGAACATCTAAGCATAGTTCTTGGGTCTTACAGACTTAAGGTGTAAGGACACAAACCACCCAAATCTTGATGCCCTGAGGAAATATAAAACCATCCAGATGACATCTTTCACAACAAAATTAACTCCAGACCTAAGAAACTCAGTATTAGGGAGATGCTGAGCAGAACCACTGGGAAATGTCAGGTATTCTACAAACTGCAGGACAGCACAAACTCTCACACATCCCATGTAAAGCAAGGCATCTCAAAACTCCTCTCAGAGAACAAGTGTTAATGGAGATTTGCTGACGACTTGTGTTGGTGATTAAGCAATCATTCCTCAGCGTGTGTTTCACACGTGGAGGGAGACTGATGTGAATTGGAGATACCATTACTCAGATTTACTGACCCCATTTATCACAGTGGTAAATGCACACAAGATTGCCTGTCTTTAACTAAAGCAAGCTCTGTTTCTCCGGGGCTTTTAGCTGTCCGCAGCCGCCTCAACGAAGCCTTTCTGTTGACACCCATGGGGTCCCAGGGGTGCTTATGTCAGTTCCTGGTGCCCTCCCTTTTCATCTTAATGTGCTCTCATCAGCCCCCTCAGAATTTCTGTTCAATATCACCTTCCCTGAAGGCTCCTTCAACCTGAATAAACTTGGGTTTATTCACAAGCGAAATAAGCAGCACCCACCGACTTGTTGATTCTGCCTCAGAAAGCCAGAAGAGCAAAAAGCCGAGTGGTTTGCAACCCAGCCTTTCCAAGTTGTACACTTTGCGGCTGGACGCTACAAAATCTGTTTCTGAGGATCTAGTCTGGTCTTAGCAAGAACCATGAAAGGTCCCTCCCGACCATACAGCCTATGAAGCCACCTACCTCCAGACCTAAGATTTGCTACAATACAGTTTCCCAGAATTTAACGACATACAGCTTCTGCCTAAAGCTTTCGGCTTTGGGTGCGACTGTGCTCTCGCAAAGTCTGCAACCGCATGCCGAGGCCAGGTTCCACCGCGCAGGCAGCGAAACTCCCGGGGAAAACTCTGGCAGCCGGTGCCCTGCCCGCCCCGAGCACGGCGCCCGCGGAGCGAGCAGCCGGGCGGGCTGCCGGCGTTCGGGCTTCCAAGGGCTCCCGGGGCGCTGAGCAGGAGTGTGGTGCTTCCCGCGGCAGTGCCTCTTTGACAGGAGGGGGGGG
>VYZV01019430.1:9467-29116 GCA_013401275.1 Pandion haliaetus
TGCGTGTCCCCCCCGAGGGAGAGGCCGGGGCCGGGGCCGGGGCCGGGGCCGGGCTGCCGGCGGCCCCGCCGTAGGTGCGGAGCGGGACGTGGCTTTCCCGCAGCGAGAAGCGCCGGGCTGCGGTGCCCCCGACATTTCCATTTCACTGCCTTTTACAGAAAGGGTTTTGGGGGCGGTGGTTGTGGTTTTGGTTGGGTTTTTGTTTTTTTTTTTTTCCCCACACCGTTTGGTTTTTATTGTGTAGAACCGTAGAGATTTTCTTTAGTAGAATTAAGACACGGACAAGCAGACTTGGTCTATGGCTTTGGAAACAAGTTGACCAGACATGAAATCAAGACCACCTTAAACGCAGAAGAATCTACCACTTTATGATCTACTCTACACTCTACTGTTTGATAATGCCAATAGTGTTGTCTGTATTTAATGATAAATTGCAGGAATTATTACTGATGCCTGGAGTTACTTTGAAGCCTACCAGAATCTCTTACTTGTAAAAGGAACATCCAGGATTTTTGTGCCAGAAAACTGCAGAGAGACAAAGCTCATTAGTTGTAGTCCATCTTAGGTTTTGCACTAGAGCTGCAGATGCAGTAATAAATTCAGTCACATAAAGATTTAGGTACAGTAGCATGAAATTCAGTACTCTGTTAGAAGATCAATTGTTTTCTCTAACTTCATATCCTAGCACTGTCTCAGAAAGAACTGCAGTGTATTATTTTAAATTACAGAGGGTTAGTTGGAGAGGGGGAAATTTCTGCAGCTGCCGAAGTTGTCAGCTGTGCACTACAGAAACAGGAGGCGAGCATAGCTAGACACAAGTAAAATGTTTAAACTGAGTCTACTTGGTCTTTCCACAATCATATGTGACTGTTGTATTTTTATAAATCAAATGTGTACAGCAGTCTGTGGTGTTGCATTCCAATTACTGACTTCTTAAATTCAGAGTAATTTTTACTTTTGTTTTCTTTGACAATGTTACTTGCGTAAGAGCTTCTAGCCCTGGCCTAGACTAGAAAAAAGGGTGGTTATTTTTTTCAAACTTTGTAACACATAATAGCTAACTCTTAAATGCCGCTAATTTAATTGTCTGCAGTAGGTGCTATCTTCAGAAATGTTTGCCGACAGTGCTGATGTATATTCAGTTCTTATGGAGGTTGCCTTTTTGTAAAAGGCCTCTTCCCGATCCAGGAGAGGCCAGAGGTATTGCCCTGGAGAGAACTATAAAGGCTCTGCATCAGAAGTAGGTGAGTGGAGTTCACACGTGCTTTTGCCATTTACATGTAACCTTAGCTAAGGATTTACTTTCGGGAATGCAACATCTGGTAGGAAGTTATTTACCCAAACATTTGGAAAATTGTCAGTGATGGTCTAAAACTGCTGGGAATGAGCCATTTTGCTCTCCAGCTAAGCTAGCAGATAATTTAGGTTTTTTTCCTACATTTCTAGGTTTTATAACTTAAGAAATGAAAACCATTTCCTCATGGTCAAGACACCACCGTTCTTCAGGAGGTCTCTGAGTATTTATGACATTCAGTCCTCAGCCATTTAGCTGCCAGGAACTTCAGAAAAATCTTCAGACTGTTTATAACAAACAGGTAGTTCTCCTGCACAAAAAGTAAAGCTGTTGTTGCTCAACTTAAGTTTATTTTGGATGCAGAGAGACACAGGAAGAATCCGAGCTTGAAAGGTGAATGTTTTTATGTTGTTGTCAGTCTAAAATATAATGTTTCACAACAGAAATTGAAATTTAATGATTGCTGCAGCCACACTTCCCATTAGTAGGCAGCCAGTATTGTACCCACTAGTTTTTCTTAACAGACTTGCACTACCTCTGAGTGATTGTACTGTTGGAACATCAACTTAATGCTGTAAATGATATTGCCACATAGTGCATATTAATACAATACCTTATTATTTTCAAGACTCAGCAAAAACTTGTCAAAAGGTTAGACTCTATCTAGACAATTTAATATACTGTTTGTGAGTTTTGAAAGTCTATTCTCTATGCAGATACGTGTTTACTCTCTTGTGTGACTAATAGCCAGATGAGTCACCCATGTTAAAAGGTTGGTTTTCAGTCTGTTGTGTTTTGACAAGCATATCCATCACAAAGCTCTGAATAAATAAGTAAATGAAACTTGTGAATAACTACTAGGCTTTTTTTTTTTTGTCAATGTTGAGTGACATTGATTTATCAACTATCTTTGTAGTAGAGTTGATACCCTAGAGATGCTATCAGTTGATCATTACTATGAATTAATATGGAGCTAGTTACAAATTTCAGCATTTGCTATAGGTGGAATTTCCATACAGTACTTAGTGAGGGCTGTTGTAAGAGCCCTAAAGACTTTGTAAAAGCTGAACTGTCTGCCAAATAGAGAAATGGTGTATAATTCAGACTGTGACCAGTATTTTAAGTTAGAGAGGTGAAATGAGACCTGTTTCACTCTTACTCAGTGTGTTAACACTGTAAGTAAGGATGGTACTGATCTTTGCAAACATGCAGGGTTTGGGGTTTTTTTTTCCCCCAAGCATGATGCTCCATTTTCTTTCCGTCCAAACCTTCCAAATACCTGCAAGTGTCTGTACTAATAAATCCTCTAAAAAACCTGTAAGCTGCCTCCTGAATTGAAGGTAAGCTTTTCTTAGCAGAGTGTGGCTATGTAAAAATGCTGAAATGTTCTAAGTTTCTTGTGCCCACGCTAGTTCTGAATCGGTAGTGAATGAAAAATGAGAAGTAGTGGGGTAAGGGAATACCATGAATGAAAAATAACTTAGCCTTGTTTTTTCTTCCTTCTGAAACCAGCACCCATAGCTGACCATTGCATGTTTTTTACTATCTTAATCATAACTTCATCTACTGTCCTCCACTTCTGGCATTGTCAAATAACTTAAAATTCTTTTTCTTGCTCTCTCACTCTTCTCCTTCCTTTGAACTGTACCCCATTAATTGGCTAGGGAGATTGTAACAAGGAGACTTCTAGGATTATGTGAGTGAGTAACCATGTATATCTGATGTGTTGCTCTATCATTGGAAGAACCATAATAAGTGAATAAGTCGTTAGCTTCTAAAAGCCAGGTCCCAGAGAACTGCCATAATTTGTCACAGCTGGGAGCACATTCCCTGTGCAGAGCCCACGGACCTGAACAATATCTTCAGACGTACAGCAAGCATCTGCCTAGGCAGTGCCTCTGCCTGCGCCCAGGCACGGGTGGCACGTCAGACAGCATTAAGATCACAGTCTCCAGTTTGTCGCCAGGACAAAACTGCCACAAGGCAAGGTGGTTCAGTAGCCTGCATCCTCCCTGCCAGGTTGCCCTCGGAGGACTCTAGTGTGATGCCTGCTCCCTTGTGCAATGATTTCACAAGCTCTGCAAAAGCCATTTAGGACAATTTTGGGAAAATGCATGGCTCCTCCTTTTTGTTGCTGACATACATGGGAAACCAAAGTAATACACGATTTACAGGGTCTAGGGTGCTTAATGGACGATTTTTTTTTTTTTTCTTAACAGAAACTTTTCTGATGGTCCTACAGCAAAACTAGGCTGCTAACAGCTTTAAAAAAAGTGACTCTGGCTTAAGATAGACTTGTGCATTATAGCTCTTACAGCAACATCTATGGCTGTAGTCTGTGGGTGAACTAGTGAACTATTTGCCTCAATGCTAGATAACAATTTAAATGGTTGGTTGTATTTCAGCAACAAACATGTTGCTGTAACTGTATGTGGCAAGAAGTTTATCTCAAATGCATGGTTGCAATATCATTTTGGGGCATAGGATGCTCAGTAGTGCTTTGTTTTGCACAGATACCTAGACACGATGGAAGGGGGAGAGAGGAAATGAGAATGACTTCTTAGCAGCCTGCGTATGTTGTGCAATACAGCTGTTCCTGAGGTACACGAGCTGCTACTGCACCAAAGTCCTTAATCTGAAACGTCCATACAGTTTAAGCCCCTTGGTAAACTGCTAGTTAAGTTACTCTGTCACTCTGGAAGTGATCTGTAAAAAGTGCAATAGTCCTCCTGTCAGCCTTTCTTATTCCCTGGATACTGGCTCCTGCATTCATGCAGTGATGAGGCTTGAGACATCACGGGTGCATCAAGATGGAATTCACTGGTATGTGACACTACTCATGAAGCACATAAATGTCAAGCCATTGTTCAATAGCTTCATACTGAAAAACAAAATACTGTCTACTGTCACTGGAGGAACTTTGTACAGCACCAAGTGCCTGTGCACCTGCATTTCATGTTTTGGTGTAGGATTTGAGTTGGCAGAGTGTTTTCAAGATGCTAGTGTATATGGCTCGTTGTTCTACACTGAGATCAGCTTTTGGAACGAGCTCAGGAACTTGACTTCTTATGCTGACTGGAAAGCTTCATCCTCTGAGCTGGCCTCCTGCCTTAGATGGATAGGGTGATACCTGTTCAGTGCCTACATATAAAGTAAGTTGGAATCAGCATTATGGTTATGCCTTTTCATTTTGAAAGACTATTTGAAACCATGAATATTAGATGAAGATCTGTTAATAAAATGATTTAACTGTTTTCTAGTGGTGGGGAAAATGATGAGGACTCTGACCAGAACTGGAAACCACCAGAAAATGACCTGATCCAGAAGTTAATAGCACAGATTGAATATTACTTCTCAGATGAGAACCTTGAGAAAGATGCCTTCCTTCTAAAGCATGTGAGAAGAAATAAGATGGGCTACGTCAGTGTTAAACTCCTCACTTCTTTTAAGAAGGTAAGTTAACTTTTCAAGACTTGAAGCGCCTTGTGTAAGCCTGATGGATCTAAAAACATTAGGAGAGATGAGGTGAAAAATATTTTACAGAGGTGGTTTTACAGCCTTCCTCTTTATCTGCCTCTCTCAGGGGTCAGTTCAGTTTTGCTGTGATGGTTAGGTGTGTTCTCGTCCAGAACTTCACTTCCTGAACTTGTTCATGATTGGCCAGGGAAATGAGGCTTTTAAGCAACTAAGCTTTTAAGTTATCACTCTGGGAGAGAGTAAGGCATAGTAAATGGGACACTGGATTAAAAGTCATTTCTAGATCAGCTACTTAGGAGTAGCTAAGTAATCTTGGTAAAGTTACTTTCCTGTCTCTGTGAAGGGATAGTGAATCTGACCTTTGCACATGTACAGCGATCCAAAAATTAAGAGTAGTAAAAAGTATCCGGTAACTGAAGTAACTTAAAGAGGTGGTGGGTTTTATTCTTTTGTTTGTTTACATTAGGACCTCCTATGTACATATGTGTATGTAACTGATTTCTTAAATCTGACAGTTTTGCAGAGCTATTCAGTCTAGAAGTTAAGGCAGTCCCAGTTTCTTCAGACCACTTCAAACAGATTATACTGATAACGGATAGATAAACTCTTAAAAGCACTCCTTGGAAATGGAGAAGTTTAGGGGTTTTTTAAAGTGAGACTTTTGAGGGAGGAAAAAATCAGTTCAGTAAAATGAAGCCCTAAACTTGGCAAAACTTGTTTGGCAAATTTGCCAGAATAAAACACACAGAACATGCATTTTGGTTATGGTTCAGACATAGATATGGAATGACCGAACATCACTTGAGCAGACTTTAAGATAAAGTAACAATTTTCATTTTGAGATGCAGTGTCAGTTGCTATTTTGTGTAGCTTCAACAGCACATGAGCTTTACAGGAACTCACTAATGCCCATTATAGCAGGAAAACTGTTAACTTTTTCACTCACAGTCTGCTACATGAAACTTAAATCCAGGTTTTTGTTTGTAGACTGGAGCCTGCATCTGCCCTACACTTTCTGTGATTCGTTTGAGTGGGTTTGATGAGTTGTGCTGTTTAACCCCTGTCTGTCTTCAAGGTGAAACACCTTACCCGTGACTGGAGGACCACAGCCTATGCACTGAAGTACTCTGACATTCTTGAGCTCAATGATGATAACAGAAAGGTTAGAAGAAGTACTCCAGTTCCAGTGTTTCCAAGTGAAAACCTCCCTACCAGGATGCTACTGGTGTATGATATCCACATGATTTCTGAGCTGCAGGCTCTTAACAAACAACAAGAAAATGGATGCATGCAAGAAAGGATGATGGAGCATCTCCTCAAAACCTTTGTAACTTTTGGTGTAATTTCATCAGTTCGTATTCTCAAGCCTGGTAGGGATCTACCACCTGATATCAGGAGGGTCAGCAATCGGTACACCCAATTGGCAACTCAGGAATGCGCAATTATAGAATTTGAAGAAGTAGATGCTGCCGTGCGTGCTCATGCCTTCATGTGTGCTGAAAAGAAAGAGACTGCCATGAAAGTTGTCCTAATAGGCATGAAACCTCCAAAGAAAAAAGTTCCCAAAGACAAGAACCGAGATGAAGATACCAGCAAGAGTCTTAAGAAGGCTAGATCCCTTAATAAGAGAGTTGAGGAACTTCAGTTTGTTGGTGATGATTCCTCAGCAAATAGCTCTTCTGACCCAGAGAGTAATCCTACATCACCATTGTCAGGACGCAAAAGTACTGCGACAAATCCTACGAGTAATTTGAGCCCCGTCATCCACTCAACCAACCATTTGAGTCCTAATGTGTCACCCAGATCAAGTCCTTGGAATAGTCCATCTTCACTACGAAAAGTAACCAAAAAGTCTCCGCTGGCTGAAGACAGCAAGCTTAACCCAAGCAGTAGCCCTGAAATTCCAAGGAAATGTACAGATTATTCCTCGGATAGCAGTATCACTCCTTGTGGTAGCCCCTGGGTACAGAGAAGAAAAGCTCAAACTGTAATACAAGAGAAGAGTCCCGTCAGTAGCCCCATGTTGGCTCGGAAAATACAAAATGCAGATGGTCTACCTGTAGGGGTGCTGCGGCTGCCTAAAGGTCCTGATGGCACTAGGGGATTCCACAGTGGATGTGAAAGAAGGAAGGCTATGAAGAATGAATAAATCATTCTTTAAAACAAAGCTCACAAGTCAGTCAACTGCTTTTGCTCAAGCCTGGTTAAAAATTGTCACCTGAGTGACTGAGTTAAGTCAGTATTTAATTTTAAAATATTTTTTGTATTCATACAGTGACTTTTATCATTTGTATATTTGTACATTCACTTCACAAAATCACAAGACAGCTGAGGTTGGAAGGCATCTCTGGAGATTGTCCAGTCCACCTCCTTTGCTTAAGCAGTGTCCACTACAGCAGGTCACGTAGGGTTTTGGATATCTGCAAGGATAGAGACTCCCCAAGCTGTCTGGGCAACGTGTTCCCGTGTTCAACCATCCGCACAGTAAAAAGTGTTCCCTTACGTTCAGGTGGAGTTTCCTGTGTTTCAGTTTGTGCCCCTTTTCCTGTTACTGGGTATTGCTGAGAAGCGCCTAGCTCCATCTTCTTTACGCCTTCCCATCAGATCTTTAAGAGCACTGATGAGATCCGCCCCCTGAGCCGTCTCCCCTTCAGCCTGAACAGCCCCAGCTCTCTAGGCCTCTCATATGAGAGATGCTCCCTCCAGTCTCTTCATCATCTTATGCACCTATCTAATGCAATGCCCTTATCTGCGTCATTATATTTTTAATGTATTAGTTTGAAATGCCTGAATATTGAAACGGGCATATAAATCATCCATATAACTATATTATTTGCAAAGCTACGATCCTGAAAAGCAGTGTGGCAATGCTTACAGTTTAGCGGTTGTATGATGATAAGCTGTGGTATGTTACCAGTCTAATCATAAGGAATAAAGGTTTCAAAGACTTCCTGTGTTTGTCTCAAAAGGAGCTGAGAAACTTACGCTACAGTGAGCAGTTGCTGTCTGCTTGCATACATCTCCAAAGGAAATACTGTTCAGTAGGACCAAAGTGTGTATTTTTATGTGATGTGAATAAAGACTCTGGGCATTGAAGACTGTTCTGTAAGTGTTATCGCATATAATCACATGGAAATAAATGAAAATACTAACTCTGTCTAGATCTATTTTGTTCACTTTAAAAATAAGTTGAGCTGCACCTGAATAGATACTTAAACCTCATCTTATACCATCTGAAATTCTAGAAGAAGTTACTCAAAATTTCCACTGCATTCAGGGGAAAAAAAAACCAAACAAGGAGATCCTCTGCCCCATTACTGATGGTTACTTCAGGGCTGATGCTTCACTCCGGCTGTATGTCACAGTCATTTTTATACAGTATTATAAACTAAGCCATGGTTATCTCACTGATAACTCTGAATTTAACATGCAGGCTCAGGAAGAAGTGCTTAAAATTAACTATAATCCTACCTGAAGCCAAAGAAGGAGCTTCTGCAGTTTTACTTACAAAAACTTGTAGCCCTGAAAAATAGCCCAGCAAGAGTAAGAAGGTAAGGTTTCAGCTTCTAATGTCCAACTTTGGAACAGTGCGCAACAAGGATTAATGAGATGATTCTTCATTGCCAAACTTCTCCACATCCTTTCCAGCTTTCATTTCCACTCTAAGCATAACACTTCTGCAGTGCAAGTAACTGCAATAACACACCGTTAGAAACCAATATACAGAAATCCCCCGGTTCTCTGTATCACTCTTTAGCCCCCCAAATATATTCCTGGTTCTTTTACTTCACACAAACGGAATCCTCCAAGTTACCTCCTGACTTCCATTACCAGCTGAGACACTATGAATACTGTTAAATGAAAAGCGGTGGGTTTTTTTGAATCAGGAGCACATCTGCAAGTGTGGAAGTGACAGGGTAAGCAAGCACACGCTCTTCAGAAGAGTGATTCCATTACTCCAGATTACATACAACAGCAGAATGTTTCACTATGTATCCAGAACACTGCTGTTTCATTAATAATCCAGGAAGTTTTTTTTTTTTAAATTATAAAACTATGTAGCATCCATGTGTCATCATGTACCAAACTGTTTGGGGGCAGTACCACAGCTGATGCAAGGCAGTATTTTGAAGACACACAGAAGTCAATTAAATGGAAATACTGAGAACTATAGGTGACAGTCCGTAATGTTAAAAGTCTCCAAGACGCTGTATGCTTGCAGGAAAAAAAGGAAGTTGAAAATAGCAGCATTTACCAGGGCTATGCTCTCTGAATGAACACAGCTACATGTCACATTCAACATGTAAACCTTAAAAATCAAGCTTATTTCTCTATAACACGGTTTGAAACTAAAAATCTCACCAGACTCTAATTATGAGTCTTGCTTTGCTTTAGAAAGTGTTACACTTGGCAGATAAAATGAACACTGACGATGACTCCTTAGTAAATAAACAGGTAGTCGACAGTTTTTCTTTGCTAATAAACTAAGTACTATGTTACTGAAGAGTTATTAGAAGGCCATAACCTGTAAGAATATTGTAAAACTTATTTTACAAGAGAATGCCATCTCACTTGAGTGTACGCCCACTTGTCCTGAGGCTAAGATACATGTAACTAACATTCCAGAAAGCAGCTCAACCCGCCTTCAGCGAGCTTTTCAGTAAAAAAGGAAAAAGAACACATTTACCATAGTAATTATTTTTGTAGAAAGACAATACAAACTTGATTGAACAGCAAGTGATAATGCAACTTGATCAAACAACAAAAGATAACAACGTGATCAGTGAAGCTATTTGGAAATTAAAGTACTGTTTATAAGTAAAAAGTCAGCATGAGGTCTTATTCTGGGTTCAGATAGGAATGTGTAAAACTACAGTTCTGCTTCACATAATTTTCCGCCAACTCCAAAAGGAATGTTTTCTACTTGGAAAACATTCTGTGGAAACCTCAGGTAGCCACACAGACATAGCAACTTCTTTACTATCCTCCCCCACCCCGCCTTTTTAGTTTTTTTGTTTCTTATTGCCACTTTGGGGCCAGAACAACTACTTTATGTTCACTTTATTAAAAAAGACCAAAACAGAAGTCATGAACAGCTTTTGCATCATTGTATTTATCTTCAGTATTCCTTGCAGAGCCCAGAATGTTTCTTTGTTTAATAGAATCAATGTAAAAATGTCCTAGGTATGAAATAACTTCCTCTCTGGATACTTCCTACACTAGCTAGCAATATCTAATATTAAATACTGTTGCATGTGTACGTTCATATGTATTTTGATATCTCACCATCAAAATACACGTGCAGAGAGAGAGGCAGAGTGAACCCCATCACTGCCAGAACCACGGAGCACCCTCCGCTGTCAGAACAGAAGTGGCACTGCCCGCAGATGGCACGTCCACTCCGGGGACTCACTCGCCAGATCCCGCAGCAGCTTATACGTGCTTCTCTTCTGTAGGTCTCAAACGCACACATGCACATGCATGCACACTTGAGGTAGTGGTTTCGAAACCATGGAGGTTGAAGCTATTTTTATTGCTTTTTTACGAGAAACAAAGAAAAATTATAAAAAACATTTTAAGAATTAGACCATTTCCCCCAAGTAGCTCACAGTTTGCAAAGGCATTCCCGATTCTTCACTTCGGCTAAATACTACCGCTGCTGAGTGCATCAACAGGCACCACCACACGTGCTACACAATCCACAGCAGGCTTCAGTCATACATGTACACCAATAAAAACAGATGCAATATTTAATTCCTTTGGGACAAACACTTCTTCCTCCCTGAGTTTGTTTCTGTCTTCACATTCCACCAATTGCTCAAAACTTCTGTTTAAAAACAATACAAAACCCAAATACACACACCACACATACAAACTGCTTGGCGGCATGTTGCCAACAGAGACATTTTAAACCCTAACAGCTGTGCCTTTATTTTCTTCTGACTCTCAAATGTTTGTAGTATGATAAGGTATTTCAACTAAGTATTTTCTAAAAATGTCCTATCAACTGGAGAGAAATGACATGATGACACTTTTGGAATTTTAGTCACTAGTTGAGAGCCCTTCCCAACTATGAAAGAACATTTCCTCCTGTCCCCACTAACAAAGGATGCATTCCTGTCATCTTCATTTTGTACAGGCACAGTTTATGGGCTGGATTTATAAACCTGAAGTCTGAAAAAAGCCGGGGACTTCAGTAAAAAATGTTGATTGACTAAGCTAATACACCCAAGCCTTTTAGAACAACAGTTTAATCAAACAGAGTTGGCTTCAGTTTACACCACTGTTCCCTTAGCTTTGATTTTACTACACTTGAAGCAAAGATATAGTTGATTGATTCATAGGAAAGATCCCACATCTGTGATCGAGTCAGATTAAATGTTTTTGCAACCAGCTCATATTCTTGCGATAGATCTGTTGCAAAGACGCCTTTATCATCTGTCTGGAGTTAAATTGAGAGAAAAGAAAATAAAGAAGTTTAAATTAGTTCCTCTACATCAAAACAGGGTTTTTTTTTTTTTACACATTACAAACCAGTTTTATCTTGCTGTTTCACATTTTATTCCACGGTTCTTTCATCTGTTGGTAATTACTTCATACTTTATTTGCCTTATTTTCACTCATAAATTATTCAAACATACAAGAAAATTTCTTGGAAGTGATGGCACAATCTATCAAGAAAATAGGATTTCCTATTAAAATTGCTAGAAAGATGGCTATCAAATGATGCATACATGCAAGCTATGACATTACGTGCACGACTCCTTATTCCTCTTTTCCCTTTCCTCAGGTCTGGGAACTAAAGCACACCCTGTATTCCTGCATCTTCAGGGAAGAAAGCGTCTCGCCCTCTGCACTTAGGGTCAACTAGAACAATTGATACCGACTGAAGCACTAGGCTAGCATCAAAAACATGTGGTCAAGAGCCACCTAAAAGATTATTCATCTAAAAGGAGCAATTTAGGATTATTTAAGGGTTAATGAGATTACCCATCTGCAACTCCGAGTCCTCGTGTCCCTGCAGAGAAGAATGCTAACTATATGCTGTTAAGGACACTGTAGTATCTCCTCCTCCTCCTCTTCTTGTTTTTATAGGCCTTTATGGCTAAACTGCTTTCTTACATGACTTCATTGGTTATCTAGGCTTTTCACAATTGAACATCTCAGAAATAATACAACAGAGTTCAAACTCAGTAATAAATACTTTGTACAATAAAGGATTAAGGCTTATTTAAGTAATAAGCACAATGCTCTAATATATATACACACACTTGGACAATGCTACAAATTACAGGGGTTGAACCAACAGCATGATAGTAAAATCCTGCCAATGCCAGCAAAGTACTTGGCACCTCAACATTTAAGGACCTTAATTAGCTGTCAAGAGAGCTCAAGAGCTCTCACCCAACACAATAAATACCCAGGTAAGCACAAGCTTAAATGCAAGCATTGGACCAGTATGTTTAAGAGAAATCTGTCAGTATCCAGACAGTTAAGAAGTTCATTGCAGCATAGCTGATGTTCTTATCTACACAGAAAAAAAGGTCTTGCTTTACAATAAAACCAAGAGAAATACTAAAAATTCCCATTTGTATTACAAGCATTTCTCAAACAGAACATTACGATTTCCTATAAGCAGATGCAAGGTCAGAAACTGTTAGTAAGTCAGCTCTGATCCATAAAAGGAGATGTACTTCTCCAATTTCACACTAGTTTGGCTCTTTGCCTAAGTACATGGTTAAAATCAAAAAACTTACACAAAGCACTGCAGGGTGGCCCATGTTGTACCAGTATGCGAAATGGTGTTTGTCACAGGAAGGCACTGTCTGAGTTTTGATGTTTGAAGTCATGCAAAGTTCTAAGGGAAAAAAAGAAGAAACAAGGATAGATATCAAAACAAACGACATGTTTTTGACACACTAATTGACTTATTTCTGTTCCTGAACGAAAATTAAAATTAGTTATTGTTGTTTCCTTGATTTTCTATGCTTCAAGTATTTGGCAGTATCTTCAGAAGAAAGTTAGGTAATCAATTTCTTCTTAACTACTGGCTAGGTGTAAAATTTAGGGAGCTTGCAAACCAGATAGAGAAACACCACACAGCCTGCCACAGTAACTAAAAGTTACGATTTAGTTTTGTTTTCATCTGAGACATCAGTTGTTGTCTTCTGCCACAAACATGTCAAAACCACAACAGCGATACCAGCGTACCTCCATAGGCAATCCTCTCGCGTACACTGCCACATTTTTCTAAGGCACCTCTGGTCAAATCAAATCACAGTTACTAGATCAGCAGTACGTATGATATTCTGAAATCTAGAGATCACCAAGTAATTTTCTTAATTTTTTTTTTCTTACCAATAGGTATATGGTTCTGTCGAACAAGTGGCACTAACTCTTCTGAACCTGCTGTTGCAGAATTGAGAAATGTTCCATGTCCAATTCTGTCAGGAGGCAGGCCCAGGAGAATTTTGGTCTCCTCTTCTTGATTTGGAATCTAGAGAGGATATATTTTACATGCTGTCAAGGCAGCATAAAACAGCACATTAAATAATCACAACAGACTTCAAGTTCTATTTTCACAGCGTATCTTATCCAAAAGAAACTGTTAGGGAGACTTAAGTATCTGCAATTACTACCCTGTAAAGAAAGAAGTAGTGCATGAAAGTGACTCTCAACTTGGCATTCCAAACCGAAGAAGGCATGATCCTAAACCGGTATGTAAAAACAGATGATCACTATTTGCAGTTCTGAAGTACTTTCAGTTGGAGGCTTCACATCAGCTTTGTGTGCTTCAGTTTCAAAACAACACTGTCAAGACGACCTCTAGCGCCGGTTTTAAACATTAGGAAATAAATTTTCAGAGAAGCATTCAGGAATATCCTGCAAAAGCCTCCTTAATGAAATAGAAACAAATATAAATAGGCCTGTGACATCATAGATCATGCTTAATTTCCTGAAGAAATATTTTCCATATTTATCAGACTTGTCAGAGTAAACTTCAGCCACCACTTCAACAGACTGTATGGACAAGCCGAACTCTTTCCACTGATAAACAGAGCTAACAGAACTACTCATGAAAATGCGACAACTTTACTATACATGACTTCCAATAAAATACCAGGAAGAAAACAGTGGATCTCTTGGAATATTACTAATTTTCAGTTTCACACCTAACCCCGAATAGATAACAGTACAGAAAGAAATAATTTGACAGTTCTGATTCAGAACAGATTGCTGAAGATCCCTCCTTGTTTTCTTCTCTCCTGTCAAAATGCCCCAAAGCATTGCTACATTGGCCTGAGAAGTTCAAAATGCACAGAAGTTAATTTTAGTTTCATCAAGGTTTTTATAAAATGGGAATTAGAGAGAAGGACCAAAATAAAGAAAACTTTTACCTCTGAAAGATGCAATGCCAGCCTTAGACCTGCTTTTTTTGCTTCCGAGAGTGGTTCCAAAAAATCTTGACCATGTCCTGCCTTGAAGACAGAAACGCATCACCATGCCTCAGCTTGTTTTACAAAACTCCTCCTACTACAATAATTAGGAAGTCTAGCAATATCAAAATAATTCAAATACAGTTACGCTGAATTATTTTTCTTTTCCCATTACCTCCGCTTTGAATGCAGCAAGTCACATAATGTTCTGCTATACGGGCACAATTGAGACCAACTGGTCAAACATCAGTAGCACAGATGATGATGCCCAACACTGACAAGCCAATTGTCCTGATTTAGATACCCTTTCTGCAACTATCACCTAGAGCTACTTCATTTCAACTTGACAGCTATCCTCAAACATTTTTGCTTCTTAATAAGCAATAAGCATTTGATGCGTCTGAACAAAATTTAAACTGGTGTCAGCTTGCGCTATTATTTAACTTGCCTCAACCCAGTCAATCTGCCTGGGACAATTTAGTAACGGACACTTCCCAGATAAACACTACTTTTCAGCAGTTCTTTTTTCAGTGTCATATATTAATCTATCGATTCTTTGTTAGAGTATCTGTCCCTTACGGCAACAGGGATTAACCTGGTATCAAGATTACGCGCAATCCATTCAAACTAGCAACAAACATTGGACAAAAACTTCTAAGAACAAAGTACGATTAGAACCGCTTGCTGTTACACAACGTTATGTATTTATCTTCAAGAACAGACCAAAACAGAACAAAAACTTACGGTGGGATCACCACTGAAGTCAAGTCCTACTACAACCCCATCAGTGGAAAGAAGGAACTCTTCAGCAAGTTTAACAGTCTGCTTCGCAACTGCCGGACCACCTCGTCTATTTATTGCTATTAACAATCTAGGATAGAAAAGTACATATGAAGTTAAGCACGAGCTGTAGTATCAGCAGACCAACAAATCCGATACCGACAAAAATGGCACTTCACATGCTTCGTGGCTGAATATAAAGAGTATTTCTATAGGAAACTATTCAAGGAATGACTGTACCAAAGTGCAGAGGGACACAAATTAGATAAATACATTAGCCTGTGAAATGCAATAGCCATGGCGAGTGGGAGGGCAGGGAACAGTACACTGCTCATATGCTGCCTGCACTATCGGGCGAGCAACCTCTCCATGGTGCACACACGAAGAATGAGAATTCTTCAGCTTCCACAAAGAAATCTACCAAGGGTTGCTACTGAGAGTATAAAAGACAGGCAAGCAGACTGCCTCCAAGCAACCGCTGACACCTTCCGGAACTTTTCTGCTGGTGAAGACTACCTCTCCTTTACAGCAGGTTGCTTGTACAGCTAACCAAGCAGTTATCTTTACAATGAATCTAGGCTGTGAAAAAGGAGTCTTTAACGCAACTTCCATCAAAAAACACTGTTTTTCCTGAAAATGTTGCAGAGAACAGACAGTCTTAGAGCTGGAAAGCTTTACCCAGTTTCATTCTCCATCAGCAAAAAGGAAAATAAAAATTCAGGTTTCCATATGCATTACCTGCTTCCATGCCATGTAGTCGAGTTCAAGCATTATTTTCTTTCCTACACTGATGGTTTGTAAACCTCTCTGCAAGCCATGACCGAGCATCAGACTACACAAAAACCTGAAACAGAGGTACTCCGTGTGCTTTATTTACCTTACATCTATATCCAAGCCTTCTTCTTTACACTGCTTTATACCCTCAAGTACAGTTTCAACATACATCCTTTTGGTCATACCTACAAACACACGTACACATTTGGAATAAACATAATTGAATTAATTTTATTATGTTGCAGACCCAGCTCTCTAGCCTCCTAAGTTTCATTTTGCAGCTTTGATTTTAGTCCATAGTCTGCTGATCTATATAGTTCTAATTCTGTTTATAAATATAGCTTTACTTTGAAGCATACATTTGAATTAAGCCTCCTCCTAAGCATGTGGAAGAAAGAAAGAAACTTAGTGTGAACCAGAGAGTAGCAACAGGACCTCTTTTATGTATTTCTATTAAACCACATCTAAAAGAAAATTAAAAATGGAGCAACAAAAAGAAAATATATCAGCTATTAAAAATATTAGCAGACTCGGATGTCATACTAAAGTGAATAACCGAAATTCTCGGGCAGTAAGAGTTATAACTAACACATTTTTGTCCTCAAAAATCTAATAGTAAAGTGACATGATTTTACATGGTTAAATCTTTGCTTTTATATTTAAAGTATATTTCTATTGAAACAACTAAATTTGACTTCACTTGTTATTAACATAGTCTTAACTAAGTTTTATAGCACATCAGACTTACAAATCAAAAACCGGAACAGACTGTACCTGTGGACTTTTCTTCTCTAGGAGTGCTCCTCAACTCCAGATACTTGACACCATCATCAGCAAATTCTTTAATAACATCTTTAGTTATCTGATTAAGAAACAGTGTATTCAACATCATGAAAGTAATGCTTGTAAGTAGTTATATTTTCCTTTACAACTGAAAGACCCATATTTTGGGGCGTGGAACACTTGCAAAATTTTCAGGCCTTATGTGTTTTTAGTGCTCTCCATCTCTGGAAATACTACCCCCCCAGAGGGCACCTTTGGTTCCCGCAGTGGTACTAAGGAGAGCTAGGACAAATGAGAATTTCCTTGTCTGAACAAGAAGAGCCCTCAAGCGGTGCGGTCATAACCCCTTCCACAGCTACTGTACCTTTCTAGGCTGCCTAAAAGCCCCTTTAGAGGAGGAAAGAAGAGAACACTATGCCACTTCCTGCTCCCTATTTTGATCCCACAACAGGTCTCCTTGACAGTTTTGTAATCCGAGTTGAACAAAGGGCAATTCTAGTCCTGTAGTTTTGGTACCAAAGTAAGGAACCAAAGAAGAAACAGGAGAGTACCGTAAATCAAAGCTTTGGTAACAAGGAACAGACATCGCATCTTTAAGACATTATTGGTCCAAGCATCTGAGTGGTCATAATGACCACCATGTTGGAAGCTCCTCACTTTCACAAAAATTAAATGTAAAAGTTATAAAAAATCCCGTGGTTCTAAATTAATGTGTTTTACAATAGTAATTCTGACCTCCAGTCGACAGGACCATTGTCAGTACTGTTACTTGGAACCCAATGCTGTTAATCCAACTAATTTTGACTGTGTTTATTGCTTGCTTGTTTTAAGTGAACTTTTAATTAACTTACCAGTAAAATATCTTCAGTCCTAGTGGTAATCTGATAGATGATCTGAAACATCTGAAAGCATCTAAAATAAAGAGTTAAAAAACTCATTGGACAAACTTTGAACAGTAAAATGAGTATTCAAAAAAAAAAAAAAATCCTACGCTTTGAAAACATGTACTCGCTATGGTCAATGAACCGGTTTGTTGCTTAAAATACAAAGACCATCTGAACGGCGATTTCTGATTTTAGATGCTAACAATGCATTTGCAACAGAAATTATTATTACCACAAAGTTTTCTGAAGCACAAAGGAAAACATGAAGTTTCCAAAAAAAGGAAACTACACAAGTCAGTTTTCCCTGAAGAACGTATGCTACAAGGGAAAATTTTCAATCCTTTCAAAAGGGAATTAATCAACATGAGATTTCCATCTAGTCTGCAAACATCTAAGTTATTCTACAGGTACGAGTAGCAAAAAAATCTAACAGGTGGTACTGTAACTAAAACTTGAATACGTATTTTCTGCAGTCAGTGTGTAAGGCCATACATTCCTCTGTTCTGAGCTTAAAAGACACTCGGTAAACGTTCATCACACGCATACAGGTGTATACTCACTCATCTAAGGTTCTTTTCTTCCCTTTGTCAATCACGGTCATGCCATTCTGGATCTGAAGGTATGGCTTCTGGGCCATAAGTTTCTTCATAGTGGCAGAACTGATACAGCCGTTCAAATGAGCATGAAGTTCCTAGAGAAAAAAAAAAAACCCTACAGATTTGCATCTGGTGAAAAGGACGGCTTCTACATCTGGTTTGCATTGCTGTTCCTTCTGTCCTACGGTATTGTTTCTCTCTGAGCTTGAAAATAAAAGCAACAGTTATCTCTGTGTTTGGCTAGTAATTGTTGCCTGATGCTTTTGCATGCACTGGTTCAAGTGGGACTATCCTGTGTGTTCCTTCTCACTTGGTGGGCTGCGCTTAGCACGGGTGTCGGTGGGAGCGCAGCTGGCCCAGGAAAGAGCTCTCCAGCTAACTGCTGGAGTGCTGCAATTCAAGGGGAGGAGGGAGCGAACGGCTGCCTCAGTGTGAAGAGAAGTATAATACGCATTCAAGAACTCTTCCTCCATCCACTGCAAGTTAAATGTATGCGTCCGTTGCTCGAAAACAGCAACCCCTGTATATCCGCTCACCTTTCCTTTTTTCATACTTTGAAGCCTTAACTTACACCAGAAATGCAGCAAGATGCTACCTCTACCCGTTAACAGCAACTGGAGTAATTGCCCTCCGTTGTCTGAGGCCGCTTCCTGCCCGACTTTGGGGTCCAAACCTATGATCCTCAGCTCCACTCCTCACTTCACCTTTGCTCCTTCTTATGATCTCTTGGTTCCTGATATACGGAACAGGTCCCTAGTGCCCTCCCAGCTCATTGAAAACGTATCTGCAAATCATCGGCTTCGTTACCTACCCCCTCGTCCCCCTGGAGCGCATCCCTTCTCACAGGGAAAAGAAAAATCGGAGAAGTATTTCCGCAAGCCTTTGAAAACGTGTTGAAATTGCAACTCCTTCAAGATCAATTATTTTAATTTTGTGAAGCATTACATCTCAGGTTCCTATTTTAAGGTAACTAGCAGAGGAAAAGGGGTCAGATTCTCTCAAACTGTGAAGGCACACGACCCCAACTAAACACCAGGAGCTACGGCTGCTTACCATGTCTGGAAATCAAGCCAGATACATACTACTACTGCTACGTTAAATTTTTCACAGTCTTACAAGTGAAACGCCTCACCGAATTCAGCTAGACATTAAAGATAAACCCTGAAAAACATCTTACTGAAACGGAGCACGAGAGACAAGCAAGGATGGTGGAATTCGCCGTGGTTTTGACTGTGCACCTGTGCATTTACTGCCGGAGCTCTCGGCTGGAGTACGGGCCATCTGCTGTTTTGCAAGTCCAGAGCGGGACCGCCGATAAGACCGCCGTAAGGCACACCCTTCGGGACGCGGGGAAAAAAAAGCGTTATCCGAGACGGGCGTCTCGGGCGAGCCGCGGAGAAAAACAGGACAAACGAAGAAAATGAAGATCCCGCTCAACTGATTTAACTGGAAGAAGGTCAACCACCGAGAACCGCCAACAACCTGGGCAGGCAAACACACCCGCCTACCGCGCTTTTCCGTGGGATAAAGGGCCTCAGGGAGAGCGCGCCCCGTGCCCGGGGGAGCTCCGAGAGCCCAGCCGCCGCCCGCAGCCCCGCCTCAGCCCACCGCGGGTCCCCGCACC
>VYZV01019430.1:35972-48583 GCA_013401275.1 Pandion haliaetus
AAATACTTAATATTTAAAAAAATAAATCCCCCGAAAAAAAAAAAAAAAAAGCCACAACTGGAAGTTTTAGTTCTGCAGTCTGAATATATCACACCTGCATCAGGAAGGCTGTAGCCCGTAAGAATACATTTTTATATATAAAATATATTTTTAATAATAAATATACATAGAAGTCACCCTCCACACCCCATGTTCNAACAGATACACAAAACCAAACTAACCCAAAACCAAAACCAGGCCTATTGACCGCAAGTCTGTACAAGTGTCAGGCAGAAGAAAAACACTAGCTTTGTATAACATTTATACACTAAAAAGTATTTTCTGCTTCATTTCAGTGATACTTAAGTCACAAGTAGTACAGTATATAACTTACGTTACTCAGTTATCTATTTAACACTTATCTAAGCCTTGTAACTAAAAAAAAGCATATAAAAGTGAAAAAAAAAACTGTGGTAAAAATTAATCTCTCCAAAAAATTCGACTCAACTGCCTGCCAACAGTAACTTAAAAATAATTTATAAGCATAAACAAGTCACATAAATATGGCTAATTTAAATTCCAACATGCCATCTTTTAAAATGAAAATTGTTGTCTGCAGTGTTCCTAGTATTCCACGCAAATACAGCAATAAATTACACACAGGAAGTTTTTTCTAAGGTTTGTTTGTTTTAGAATAACGCCAAATCAACAGCAAAACACGGGGAAAAATAAAGCATTTTCCACACACAGATATGGTAATTCAACTTCATTCTGGCAATCACCTTTACAGCAACCAATTATTACACCAATTCAAACAGTGCCTCATTTCACTGAGATTTCCAACAGACACCAACGTATTTGTAGCCTGTGAACATAAATTCAGAAAGAATCAAGCTATTCCTCCACCCCCCAAAGAAAAAAAAATTATATAATCTGGAGTTAGAAAAAAACAAACCCAAAATTGCTCCTGATGCACCTACTAACTGCCAAGCTTTGGATTCCAGGTCATGTCAGTTATGCAACTGCTACGTGACTGAGGCAGCTCAGCAATTGCAGCAGCAGCCACCAGTACACTTCCCTCCTGTTCCTTGACTTCATGCAGCCCTGATTTATTTCCACAGCAAAACCCACATATTTTAGCAGAGGTGTAGGACTTTAAATAAGCATTCTGCAACTTGCGCAGATTGGAATCCCATGAGATCGTGAAAAGAGTCGGCAGTTCCATCTGTCCTCTCACGCTATTCCTGGAGCACCAACATTGCTACATTTGCTTATTTTGTGTATCCGTTAACTGAAAATTCTCTCAGATGAGCATTACTGCTGTACAGGAGGAAAGAAACGCTATTTCACATGGGTAGCTAGTAATTTTTTTTCTTAACAGCAACATCAGAATTCTTCTTCTGCATTTGGCATATGTGAACTCTTAAATTTCTGGAGTTTCTCAATAGCAGAAGATACTGAAATCTCTCCATGAACTTTGTTGTCTCTTGTTCGCACGTTGACAGCATTATTTGCTTTCTCCTTTTCTCCAACCACTGGAAGACATACCACAAACAATGTTAAACTGACTACCTACATTACAAAATGAGAGTCCAGACAAACTCTATGCCCAACATTAAAACTGAAATGATACTCAGAAACGTAAGGTGCTGCAATTACCTAAGATGAAGTTATACTGGGCCAGCTGGGCATTTCTGATTTTCTTGTTTAATGTGCAGCTTTGATCTAGATCCACATCTGACATAAATCCTGCTTCAAAAAATTCGTTGCAAACCTAAAAACCAAAAAAACTCTCACTTAATATTACAGTATATATTCTACAACATAAATTTGTACATGCTGTAATCTGTGATGTCTTCCAATAGTTAATTCATGTATGCGCATAGTTTTGCTCTTCTGAATCGTAAGGAATCAAGTTGTATGAAAGAAAACTGCACACACACTTAAGGGCTTAGCAGGACTCCAGCTGGAAGACAATATGAGGTAACAGCCATATCAAGTATTTGCTGATCTCCTCAGACAGGTACACTGCTGAATGTCAAAAATGTTTCCTCAGTCTGAGGAAGGAGAAAGAGGAGAAGGAACAAAACCACTTATGCTGGCATTAAAAGAAAAGCAGGGGAGAGGGGCAAAACCAACCATGGTCAAGTGTAACATAGCCAAAAGCATACATGCTGGGAAATGGAAGAAACGGGCTCTGCCCCTACTTTAAGCAGATAGTTCTGTAATGAAACATTAGTTAGTATACAAGGTTTGTCATCCAGAACATTTTTTCCTTTAATAATTGCTGAAGTCTGTACATAGTAACAGAACTCAAAACATATCCCTTTCTCAGGCTTATACAAATTTTAGACTACATAGAAAAATTTACCTCTCCCCCCAAATAGGTCTGCAAAATTATTATTAAAGCATTCATTCTTTGTTCTAGGACAAGTACTTCAGGAGCTACTGAAATTGCTTGCTGCTATAAAAAGGAAGGCCCTACTCTCACCTGCCAGGCATACTCTTCAGAGGTAGGTCCCACAGGCACAACCATGACCTGCCGTGGAGACAGCCAGAAGGGCCTGGCAAGCAGAACAAGAAAAACATGCAATAAATGTGCATTTTACACTTGCATTCATATCCATAGTCATGTTCCCCAATAATAATTTCTTTACTTTATAAAAATATTTGTTAGCTAAGGATGTTACATAGTATGTTATCTTTCTCTTTTCAAGGTTACATAAAATAGCAAATAGATTGATTCCAGTGAAATGACATAGTCTGTTCACTTCCTAGCTGACTTCACAATTTTAGACAGAATTCTATTTTTTCAATATTTCCACTTTTGTTCATAACTTTATAGTGAAAGGTGGACAGTCAGGCAGATACGTGGCTGAAAGTAAGAATTAAGTCTTCCTTAATACTTCAAATACATTAATGAAGAAACATCATCGGAGCTTAGTCAAGATGAAACAACGTATCTTACAAGTTAGAAAAATGTTTCACATATTAGGACTAATTCATGTCTGTGTAAGTAATTGCTTTACATAGGTCTAACATCTTGCCAGTACAAACCCAAGGTTTTTAAGAAAAAAGGAACAAGAATAATGCAGCACATAATATATTCAATTCTTATTTCTGCTTTATTGTAGAATTTTTCCTGCAATCTCATGAAACTGTATTTCTAATAATGAACTATTAATAAAAGTGTATCATACAACTCAGACCATAAAATTAAGACTACTTTTCTCATAATCTTACCTACTAATTTTGAGAAAATTCCAGGTATGTTATTTTGCATTATAACATATGGGACATTAGGGAGGATCTGTATTTTCTACATTGTTAAACGTTTTTTAGAACTGCATTTGTGCCACATACCATTTTCCTCCATAATTTTCTGCTAGAATAGCTATCATTCTCTCCACAGATCCCAAAATAGCTCTGTGAATAATCACTGGCCTTTTCTTATCATCGCCATCCTTACTGAAAAAGAGTAAGTCAAGTTTAAAAAAAAAAAAAAAAATTCTCTTAGCTCACACACATATAATCCTACTAATACTTTTGATTCTACTTTTCTTGGAAAGACAAAAATGTAGTTATCTATACTTAGGCAAAATCTACCGTTTTTATTAAAAGTGTACTTTATTTGAGTCTCCTGGGCTTTTAAAGGAATACTGAATAATCACAGAGACTTAAAATAATCATGCCTGTAGCTAATGACATAGGCACAAACTCGTAACTTTGAAAAGACACTCGACTGACGCAGCTCCATTTCTGTGCATTTTAATATTTTATGTTCTTCCTTGCTCTTTCTTTTCTGCTATGTCTTGCTTTTGTTTTGTTGCACAGGATCTTACCTGCCCTTACTGGCCATTTCTGTCCTTAAGATGGAAAAAAAAACCCAAAAAAACCAACCCAGCTGCTGTTCTTAACAGTATTATCACCTACCAAAGAGCCATGATGTGTACTGTAGAACATGCAGCAGGACCAAAAAGTAACAAAGATACTTATTCTGTCTTCCCCATTAAACTCTTTATAATATGCAAAAGCAAACACAGCAAGAAAAACAACCCAGAAAACGTTCAAGTCAACACGGTACCAAGATTAATTCATTCAGTGGATAAATATCCCTCTTCCTAGCTGGAAGCCAAAATAAGATTTACATTAAAAACTGTTCGCATTTGGTTTATGCTCATCAAAGTTAACTAACTTTATCTGATAAAAAGAACGAAAAGTACTTATTAAAACATACTAGCTCCTTAAGACATTTTTGAGTTCGTACGCAATGTCTTCAAAGGAGACAGAGTGACTAGGCTGAAAGTGAAAACTTGACTCAGCTGAGTTCTCTTTAGCATTATATATGATCATTTTTCTTCAGAACTGGCTGACAAGACAGACAATGAAATTTTCCTCCAATCAGTAGCATTTACAATTTAGGTGAGCTATCATTACATTGAAGAAGTATCTGCAAGTTCGTGACTCAGTCCTCTACTCACTGGGGATGTTTCCTCTCCTAACCAGGCTACTGATACACAAGCTAATCATTTGTTAAATGAGCAACAGAGCATTAATACATCTCAGTTTAATGGAAATTACAGATAATGAAAGTAATCTTTTTTTTTCTTATTTAATTTAAAAGAGGAAGATACTTAGCTTAACAACTCACCCAACATAAGTAAGATTAAATCGAATGGGTAGTTGGAAGTCAAGTTGGATAGTAGCACATTGATGGTACCTGCCAATAGCATCTTTGATTTTAATATCGATCTGTGAAGCAAAATAACACAGTTACTAAATATAGTTTGCCTGCACTGTGTCTTTATTCTTGGCCATCCCCAAGTTGTATTAAAATGCTTGTTCACCAACCTTAGGACCATAAAATGCTCCATCTCCTGGATTCAAATTCCATTGCTCTCCAAAGTTATTCAAGCTGTTTTCAAGTTGCTAATCATAAAAATGAGAGAATAATTTAAAAAGGTATAGCAAGGCCTTTCATTACTGTAAGTCAAAGCATTTGCCTTTGAAATACAAAGGGAGTCAACAGGCAGAATGACTCCTATTGTTCAAGCATTTAGTCATTTATGATAAATAATCTTGAAATAAGCGTATTTCCTTGTACAAATGTTGTAATTAATCAGAAAAAAAGATTAGTAAAAATCAAATCAGTTCAAGATAAGGGGCTAAGCAAGAATCAGAAAGTTCTCATTTTATACAGACACTTCACATTTAATGTGACATTTTTCAGCAAGCATTTCCACTAAGGTCAGTATTTAGCATCTGATTTAAGCTATTTCACTAACTTCCCTATTCAACATGAAAGAACTTAGTTAAATATCCACCCCTGCAAATACAAATATTAAGGGGTTGCTTTGTTTGTTTGCTTTGAAATGACTTACCTTTTCTGCCTGATCCCAGATCTCTAACTCTCCTAGATAATTGTCTGGTCTTGTAGAAAGATGTAGTTGAAAGGTAAAACCAAAGACAGCATACACTGACTTCAAAAAATCAAGACAGCCCTTAATTTCTTCTTCAATCTTGAAGCATAAACAAATATATTAATTTAAAATTTACTTACATAAAAATATAATTAGATTTACTGAATTCCTCATAACCAGAATATGAGTCCATTAAATAAAAATAAAAAAAACCCCAAACACTAAAAATCACATGAAAATTACATCCTACAAACCCAAATCTAGGTAATGGGTGAAGAAAGAATTGTGGCGTTGTGGCTTCAAAGCATGGCAACGAAAGTAATATTCTTGTTAAGCCTGGGCTTCTGGAGCCAAATTGCATGAGTCAGACTTGACAAGAGTACATCAATTTATTCACATAGCTTCACTAAAATCTATGGCATTACTGACAAAGTATTTATTCAGCACTACTATGTAAGATAAAAATGCGGTCAACAGCTTTTCTCTTTGCAGGGTGAGATGGGAGATGCAAAAGACATTACCTTTTGGGATTTAGTTGCCCAATGTATTTTTCTAAAGGGAGAAATTCTATACAGAAAATCTTATTACGTAATTCACATTCAATAATGTCCCTCAAATAACATTGTTTTCTCCTTTTGATACAATAATTTTTTAATTTCAAAGAGAAAAATAAATAACACAATTTACGGCACTGCTATTTGAGAAACTTGTAACAGAGAAGCTAATCTCAACAGGCTATTGACTTCAGCAATATTGCAGAAGGTTAAGAAATACAGCATACCAGATGACTAAGAAGGAAGTACATAAACCTACCAAAAAACCCCATCAACAGTGGCATTATGCTACCAAGCAACACAATAGAAGAAGCTAGAGATGAAATACTTAGGAGATTTTTTTCTTGTTTAATGTTGGTTTGCACTGGGAGGGAAAGGGGTTCTTTTTTTTGGTTGACCAGTAGAGAGAGGGTTGTTGTTTTTGGGGGTCTGTTTTAGTTTTTACCTGTTCCATTGTGCAAAAGATGTGAGCATCATCTTGTTGGAAGCGCCTTACACGAGTCAAGCCACTTAAAGTCCCAGAGAGTTCATTTCGGTGAAGAACCCCAAAATCTGCAAGTCTAAGAGGCATTTCCCTCCAGGATCGTGGACGATGGGCAAACATCAAGCTAGAAGCAACATGAAAGAACCTTCCTTTTATTCTGCTTATGGAAGATTTAAGACAACACAGAAACTAAAACAAGATCAGTACAGACAGTAATCACATTTTAAAGTATTTATTCATTCACGTTCTCTGCATCCTAAAAGTCAGGCAAACAGAAGAAGTACAGCACTCAGAATGTATTGCTAAAGACCACCTAGAAAAACCACTAAGAGTAACAATCAAGACCGGTTCATCCGTTCCTTCTTTTGGTACACCACATCGGATGCCTATCTCTGTCCAACATAATTTGTATTTAATAGTAGTACAGACTAGTATTAGAAGGCACAAACCTAGCTCACTTAGTGCAGACTTACTGAAAGATCCTCCTCCAAGAATTGTATTTGGTCTGCTTTGCGACACTGTCAGAGGAGCTCTCTGGACACGCTAGTGGCTTAGTAGTCTATTGTAAACATACATGACAACATGTATTAATACTCCATTTATTTCCCCTCAGCCCCACAAAGGATAAATATACTAAAATAAGAAGTTTTTCAGTTGAGAGTACAAACCAATGTCCTGGACAATTCATCGGTTTAAGGGCAAAAGTTTCCTTCTCAATTTCAAAAGAAAACATATTTTCGCTGTAGTGCTGCCAGTGTCCTGAAACTTCCCAGAGTTTACTGTTGAAGATGTTTGGAGATAAAACTTCAGTAAAATTACGCCTGTGATATTCCTCCTATAAAACAAATTCAACATTTAAGAAGCGACAGAGCTTTTGACAAGCAAAAGCCTCATTATTTTTAGCTGTGTTCTTACCATGGCAATATATCGGGAGACTAAAGGACTACTGCACATGTAGGTTTTGCACAAGTAGAAAAAGCACAGCTCAATGTTTTACTCTGCCCTATTTTCAAAAAGGTTAGATCTATATAATCATAGTGAAAATCAGGTATATCTACACACACAGATGCTTCTCCTTCTGTGCACAGCTTGGTGCTATGAGTGGCCTATCACCCAAGATCAACAACTGATATTCAGTTTGTTAGGAGTTACATGAGTATATACTCACTCGTATGAAATCCATGAGTGTGTTATAAATAAAGGCACCTCTGGGGAGGAAAAAGCAGCTTCCAGGACTCAAATCATGAAAGAAGAAGAGTTCTTGCTCCTAGGTAAATTAAAAACAGAATGCTGTAACACCACTTCAGATGGAACTGCAGAATGTGACTACCTCCCTCACACCTGTTCAGACTCTGTTCACAAAAATGAAATATTACAGCAGCCAGATGAGTTCCAGAAGTCTACAAATTCTCAGCAAGAGTAGTTAATTTATCTGTAGTTCTTACTCTTAGAAGTTTGTAGTAACACTGGAATTCCATTTGACTCTGTGACTATGTAAATACTCAATACTCAAAATCCTGAAGCCTTAACCAATTTACTTTTAGTAACCAAAGCAATTAAGCATATACCCATCATATCTGAGGGTTGATGGCTGAAGCTTGCAAGCCAGTCATTCTTTATCAGAATTTGTCTCAAAACCAGAAGCTCAGTAGTGTGGCTGTCCTGGTTTCAGTTGGGATAGAGTTAATTGTCTTCCTAGTAGCTGGTATAGTGTTATGTTTGGGGTTCAGTATGAGAAGAATGTTCGTAACTGTGAGAGACTGAAGGAATTAATGTCTCCAACATTGTGGTGGGGCAAGTTCTGCTTGACAGCTAACTGCAGAACAAGAAACTCTGCCTAGCAAGGAACCCCAGGTGAAAAGAAGCCCGTCAGCACCCATCAGCAACAGGATGGGGAGGGCATGCTGGAGGGTGCACAGCTCCCTGTTCTGGTGTGCTCTTCTGATGTGCTGAACAGGGCAGCTCACCAGGTATGGTGAAAGATCACTTCTGCAGGGAAGGGGAAGCTACTCCCCAAACAACCCCCAAGCCCACGGCCCAAAGGTTACCTAATTAGCCTAATGAGTTCAAGTGCCTGCCTGCAGGAGGGGCAAGGGTGATAAAAGGACACAAACTGAAGCCCCATGTGCACAAGGCCACCGGAACCGGACCCCTTGGCAGACTGAACCAACGCTGGACCCAGGACCAGTGAAATCTTTCTCTTCTCTGTCTGTCCCGCTCTTTCCCTTTTCCTCTTCCGTAATCCCTACACCTCATCCCTTTAGACATAAACCGTTGACCAAGTCTGGGACTAGCAGTGGATTCAGCTGCCCCTAGGCTCTTCACTGAGAAGGAGTCTAGAAAGCAAGGGGGTCCACTCTGAACCTTGTGACTCAACCAGAGGGTTGCCCTTATTGTCTTCCCTGAACTGGTTCCCAAGTAAGCAAGGCCTGTAGTACATGTTTGGTGATGTATAGTTAGCATGTTACACAGTTTACTGACATAGCCTCATGCCAATTTGTGTTGTGAGCATACGAATTCTTGCTATGAGCAAATAAAAATTGAGTTTTGTGGGTTAAAGAATCCCTGGTGGTGTTTCACCTTAATCCTGGCCTGGGAATCAGCAAACCTGAGTCATCATCCTGAGAAACTGGGACATGACAATAACACTGATGTTTTCAGTTGTTGCTAAGTAGCGTTTATACCAAGTCAAGGGTTTTTCAGCTTCTCATGCCCACCCAGCAAGAAGGCTGGAGGGGCACAAGAAGTTGGGAGGGGACACAGCCAGGGAAGCTGACCCAAACTGGCCAAAGGAATATTCCATATCATGTGACATCACATCTAGTATATAAAACTGGGGGGAGTGGGGGCCAGTGGGGGGAAAAAAATCACTGCTCGGGGACTAACTGGGTGTTGATCAGCAGGTGGTGAGCAATTGCATTGTGCATCACTTGTATATTCCAATCCTTTTACTATTGTCATTTTATTAGTGTTGTCATTATCATTATTAGTTTCTTCTTTTCTGTTGTATTTAACTGTTCTTATCTCAACCCATAAGTCTTTTTTTTCTGATTCTCTCCCCCATCCCTCTGGGTGTGTGTGGGGGAGTGAGTGAGCAGCTGCGTGGTGCTTAGTTGCTGGCTGGGGTTAAACCACGACAGTGGCTCCGATACATTTTTTGGAGAACCTTAGCCTCTTCAGTATCATAGATATTAGACACATAGACACTAGATAAATTGATTGATACTAGATAATTTGGTTTTGAAAAGTCATAGAAGAAATCATCAAATACTATACAAATAGTCAAGTCTTTATGAGTTAATAGAAATAAGCATGAACACTTCCGTAAAGATCATTTTTCTACTTCTTCCCTTTGTCACTATTTTCTGTAAATTCCTCATTGGCTCTTCCTCTTCTGAGCTACCCTCAGTTGTTCATCTTTGCTTATGAAGGCCTTTCACAGTCTCTTCTTTCACATCTGCCAGTAAGTAGCAAGAGGTTCGTGCCTGCATTCTTTTGGCCAACAATGCTGACCTTCATTTACATGTAAGTCTTTCAAATTAACGTCTCCCTGCTTTCACCTGTCCTGCCCCTTGTGCCTTTAAACACCCACAAAGCTTCTCATCTTGTCTCAAATACCCTCCCTATAACTCCACTATCTCCACAAAACTATAGCAAAGGTGACAACTATTAGGAGACCGCATGCCAACATGACCGATACTAGGTCACAATCCTCAATCTAACGACTTCCGATTTACACTGAATTCAAGATTAAAACTGTTCCTTTAAATCCAGTAGAGGAATATTCACAACAACAGCTGAAGTACTGCACATACATGCACTTAACTGTTACCTTATTTATGCCTTTAATCAAAAATGACCAAATCATATTATTTGAACAATTTTCAGTAATTTCTCTCTTCTATGTAAAATATAGTGGTTTAGGTAGGATCTGAAAAGACTCTGCATTAAAAGGTTTAAGATATACTTTCCAAAACTGAGGGACTACCCCATTACTTCATCCCAATACTAGTTTAACATTCGTATGCAAGTGACAAGTTGAGTTTGTAGAATTAAAATTTTAAAACACAACTGACACCAAGAAGTTGACAGAAGTGGCTCCCATTCAAACTGTCAAAAAAATGGAAAAAAAAAACCCAAACTATGAAAGAGAATTAATTCTATTACAGAAGCATAAAAGAAGTAGACAGTGAAATAGCATACCTTTCCAATTTTCCTATGGTCCCGGTTTCTGGCTTCTTCCTGGAATTTTTCCCATTCCTTCATCATTTTGTTATCAGGAAAGGATATTCCATATATTCTCTGCAGAGTTTCCATGTCAGATTTTCCTTCCCAATATGTAGAGGAACTCTGATGCACAAAACCCGTACTTTAAGATTATATTACATTGTATCAGGGAAAGGAGGAATAAACACTAATGCATTCAAATGTTATGATTTTTTTCCTTGGGTCATTCACCATTTGTTTATAATACAGATACTGGCACTGCCTTTTAGTCAGCATACAAATACAAAAGACAAACAGAAGTGACTGGTCAAGTCATGCTTTTATTCTACTTGGGTACCTTTTTTTAAACTCACATCATGGCACGTTTTTATTATCTCACATTGTATCTCCTAAAAAAGCAGCACTTGTTTATGTTCAAAACATAATGCAGTAGGGAAACACAAAAGCCAAAACGAAGCTAACTCACTCTCACAGTTAAATCCTAGCTGTTTTGACAATATACCACTTAATCCCTGGAACTCATAGTTCCATAAACTTCAGTTAGGAAGCCAGCAAAAGCAACTATGATGAATGTTCCAATGAGGTCAGTTTAGTAAGGTCACCAAAATTCACATCTGCAAGTAACTTAAACTGCATCATAACCAGAGGCATCTGCAAACACAGTCTCTGG
This sequence comes from Pandion haliaetus, assembly GCA_013401275.1. Lineage (NCBI taxonomy): Eukaryota > Metazoa > Chordata > Aves > Accipitriformes > Pandionidae > Pandion > Pandion haliaetus. The sequence goes on from VYZV01019430.1 coordinate 47,307, forward strand.
CTTTCCTGTGAGCAACACCATTTTTAAACAGCAGCACTTGCAGATCTGCCAGGGTCCGCTTTACCTCCTGTACCTGAAAGATACCATCTTACAAGGGCAAAATACTATTTTCTGACCCAATGAGTATCTTGGATGTTCATTTACTGCAGAACAGAGTGCACACACACACCCTGTTTACAGATGTGACAGCTCAAAGTACAGACTCAAACTAGGGACACTTGTACTACAAAGCGCAGTGCTGGTTGGAAACACTAGCACAGTACTGCCACATTAACTTAGGCACTGCACTTCTCTACTGTGCATGGTATAATTGGTTCCACAGCTAGTCTAGTCACTACTAGCTTGAGTATTTTTGCAGTGCTCCTCATTATAGTCTAAGCATGCATGTTACTGCACCAATACTCTGATAAAAAGAGATGCTGTTAACTTTCACTGATACACTATTGTGATGGTCAAGAATCAGTAAACCTTGGAAGCAGATGAATGACTAAAAGTCTGTAGTTCTACTTGTACAATGGGAGCTGGGAAAGAAATGAAGGACTATTTTCAGAGTAAGAAAAGAAAACAATACAAAGGACCCTAGCATTATCACTTCAGGAGAAATAAGTACATAAATAAAATCAGCTGACCCATAGTTTAGTTAAGTTTTAAGGCAGTTAATTTAAACTTACCTTAAATATTTTAAGGGCCTTAATTTTTCCAGTGTGTCTCACATGTGGACCCCTGCAGAGATCAATCAGCGGACCACATCTATACACCAAAAGAAAAAAAGTGTTTATTTTGAAACACTCCCAACATTTTTAAATACAGTCACTAACGGCATACGAGTTAATGCCTGACATGTTCAAACACACTAAGGAGTACACATATGCAACACTCAGCAAACTCAGTGCATCTTAAATGTAATTGTGCCTTCTACCTGAAGCAGAATATTCACTCAATAAATACTCAGCACACTTGATCCATTATCAAGAGCATCGTAACACACTCAGCAATTCATACAGTTCTATATGTAAACTTCATTGAAGTTGGCCAGGAAGTTTCAAACTGCACATCAAACAGAGAAGAAAAAAAAAAAAAAAAGTTTTGCCATTTCCCAACTAACTAGTTTAATCCCTGGCAATTGAATGAACAGGTTCCTCACCCCACACTGAGCTAAGAGTTAGCTTTACCCACTATCCAGCAATTCAATGTCATGGGTGGTAACTTATTTTAACCTGTTTATTGAAACCAGAGGGAGTGAGTGAAAAGTGGATTTGCCATTGTCCACAAAATGA
>VYZV01019433.1:0-15482 GCA_013401275.1 Pandion haliaetus
ATTGGGATTTGAAAGCAGTTGGGTCCTCCAAGAATTTAAGCCCAGGACAGGAACACCGCAAGCGCCTTCCAGTAACCAGACACACTAAGTGGTTAATTTTCTCTAGCTGAAGCATGTGTGGAAGTGATTTGTTTTTTGAATTTTTCTATGCTACACACTAAAAATATTCTCCAGTACAAATATAGAAGATTTATTTTATTGGAATTCACAGCAAATATAAACAAAATGGAAAACAGGAGAAAAGTCTGCACCAAATGACAATGGGAACAGAATTTACAATGCATGTAACAAGCAGTTATTTCAATATTATGCTTTAGTGTATTATGTGTTAGAAAATGAAACTTTAATGGCATTTTCTTAGCCTATATAATACTTTCCTTTTTTAAAGTAATCTATTGCTGGAGTAGCAATTAAGCTGCATCAGTCACACTAACACACCAGCAAGCAATGAAGATGGCAAGGGCACCACTGCATGCAAGGGAGAAAATGATGTGGTAGAGGACATTAAGAGAGCCTTTTACCTGTCCTTTCTCAATTAGAGCTTTCTCCAGGTCCTCAATTTTTGCCTGACACCTGAGAAGATCAGCTTGCAGTTGTTCACGAGTCTGAGAGAAAAAAAAAGTATTAAAAAGTGTGTGTATATGCATATCCAGGTAGATAGGCAGATTTAATTACACAGAGAATCAAAGTAAAGATACTTTCTACCCACTTATGGGCTGTCCAGTCAGCTTTTAATGTTTTTCATTAAAATAACTGGGTTTCTGTTTATGTTACAAAATATTTCAAGCCATCAGTTTAACATCATTTTTCCTTCCTAGCCTTTGTCACATATTCAGTGACAAAGCTCTTCCCATGGGAAAAAAAAAAAGGTTAGGAACTAAAAGAGGTCTAAGAAGCTATTCATAATTGTTAGTAATTCAAGGCCATTTGGGGAAAAAAGGGCAAAAGGGAAACAGAAATGCAATAAGCACTGAAAAAAGCCTACAGGTAAATAAAATATATTGACCCAAAATAAGTTACTTATCCCACAAACAGCATATGCCAATCAGTTTTCCTCATTCTACATGATTATCATACTATTACACTACAGTAGGCATTACCCCCTGAGTCCAGTGATGCCCTGAAGGGGATTGGATCATACAAGGCACTAGACAAAAAGGATATAAACCAAAGGATATCTCTGGAGACCTTCAGTCACTGAGGCTCCTCAAGCTACTGCAAGTACTCTCCCCACCCTACTTAAGGTACTCTCACCCAAGAAGTTAAAAAATCCCCACAGGGATTTCCTTCTGCATCTTTGCATCTTTGGGTCCTTGTTGTTTACCTTAAGCCTCATCTAAAAGTAATAGGAAACATTCATCCCACCAGAACATTGGGCCCTACAAAACTACCCATGCAAAAAGCTACCTCCTGACTCACTCAAAAGATGGATTTGCATGGATGTGACAAAAGAGACCAAAATGCCATTAAAAAGAAAGCAACAATTCCAAAGTGTACTAAAGGGACAGTTTGCAAATGCCTGCAAAATAAAATCTAAAAAAGCTATTACAAAAATATTCATATCAGTCTCCCTTCCAATGAAGGCAAAGGAAATGTATAATGGTCTCTCATATCTGCCAAAAACATGAATGCCTCTGAAATCTTACTTAAATAGTAGATGTAACTATGGCCCCTGCCCCAATTCTAGCTTGAGAAGTGATCTCCAAAGTCCTTTTTGCTTTCCTTGGCTATGTGTTCTACTTAAAAAGAGAGTGTCAAATGTGACTAGGCTTTTGTAAAATGCTGAGAGCTCTAACAAATAAAGCCATAAAGCAATAATTCTACCATTTTAAGAACTGTATTTCACAGGGGAACAAAAAAAAAAAAAAAATTTAAGGCTGGTTGAGAGCCACTTCAAAGAACCTTGAAAAAAAAAACCCAAATCAAAACACGACACATTTTAAAGTAAACCCCGAAACTTCTAAATACTGGTTCTGGGGATAATAGACTAACATTTTTAGCTGTAAATAACTCCAGATAATGTCAAGCAGTCTACATTCTTCTGTAACTTTTATCTGGAAAGCTTTGCTTATTAACACACAGAAATTCTGCTCCCACAAGCATACTGCTTCTGTACCTGAGAATTTTCAGTAAGTGGATTTTAAAATGCTTGCCAGAGAAAATGACATGGGTGAAATCGTGCACATGTATGCCTAATAAACATCAGCAATCTAGCAATATAGAAATTTGTGAGTATTTTATTAATTGTCCTAAGCAGTGAAACGAAAGCTAGTGGCAGCTCCCACCATTGGGATAAATTGAGTCCATCCCCACCAGTAATTTTTAAACCACAGGAAAAATCTTTGTCTTTCTGCTTTACTAGCAACATGTTGCAGTGGCACAATACAATGAAGGCCACGTGTAGCAAGGCAGTAATATGTAATAATTCACAGTTCTTAACATGTTTCTCCATTTTGGGGGTTCAGGGGTTTTTTAATGCTTAAACACTTTTTAGAATCACAGCCTCATTAAGGAGGGAAGGGATCCCCTGTCCAACTCCTGTGCTCAAAGCAAGGGGACACCTAGAGCAGGTTGTTCAAGACCTTCTCCAGTGGGCTTCTGAATATCCCCAGGGATGAAGACCACACAGCTTCTCTGGGAAACCTGTTCCCATGTTTGACTGCCCTCAGAGGAAGAAGGGTTTTTCTTATGTTTAAATAGTATTTCTTGTACTTGAATTTGTGCCTGTTGTATCTTGTCCTTTCATTGCATCCCACTGAGAAAAGTCTCGTTCCATCTTCTTTACTTCTTCCCTCAGGTATTTACGCAAATTTATAAGATACCCCCAAGCTTCCTCTTATCCAGGCTGAACAGTCCCAGCTCTCTCAGACCCTCCTTGTGTTATCAAGTTCTCCAAGCCCTTAATCATCTTTATGGCCCTTTGCTGGACTCTGTACCATATGTCCATGTTTTTCTTGTACTGGGGGAGCCCAGAGATGGACCCAGCACTCCAGATGTGGCCTCATCAATGCTGAGTAGAGGAAGGATCACCTCCATCGGTCTGCTGGGGACTTTCTTCCTAATGCAGCCCAGGAGGCTGTTGGCCTTTTTTGCTGCAAGGACACACTGCCGGCTCATGTTCAACTTGGTGTCCACCAGGACCCCCCACATCCTTTTGTGCAAAACTGCTTGCCAGCAAGTCAGCCCCAACTCTATACTGGTGCCTGGAGTTATTATTCCCCACATGCAGAACTTTTCCTTCCCTTTGCTGAATTTAATGAGATTCCTCTTTATGCATTTCTTCAGGCAGTGGAATGGTCCCTCTGAATGGCAGTACAACCACCTCATCCATCAACCACTCCTCTCAATTTTGTATCATCTGCAAACTTGCTGCAGGTGCACTCTTTTTAATTATCTGTGTCATTAAGGAAGAGGTTAAATAGCACTGGACCCAGTATCAACTCCTGCAGTACATCAGTGGTGACACACCTCCAGCTGAACTTTCTGTCACTGATCACAACCCTTTAAGCTATTTCAGCCCACTTTCAGTCCACCTCACTGTCCACTTTTCTAGTCCATAGTTCATCAGTTTGCCTACGAGAATCTTATGGGGGAGAGTGTCAAGACTTGCTAAAGTCAAGATACAACAACATTCACTGCTCTCAACTCATCTGCCAAGCTAGTCATCTCATCATAGAGGGCTATCAAGCTTGTTAAGTGTGATTTCCCTTTCGTAAATCCATGCTAATCACTCCCAGTCACCTTCTTATCTTTCAGACATTTGGAAACAGTTTCCATGATTATTTGTTCCACCCCTTTCCTAGGGACTGAGGTGAGAACAACCAGCCTTCAGTTCCCCATATCCTCCTTCTTGCCTGTCTGGAAGACAAGAGAGACATTTGCTTTCTTACAGTGCTCAGGAACCTCCTGCAATTGCCACAACCCTTCAAAGACAATTGAGAGTGGCCTTGTAATGACATCAGTCAACTCTCTCCGTAGTCAGTAATCTACAGGTTCAAGCTGTATTTGATGCAGAATGAAGGGCATGAGGTGAAGATGATGAAGTTTCCAGCCCTATGGCTATTGCTTGCCCGTTTGGGTGTTACACGTTCTTTGGTCATCAATCACAATAGTCATTCAAGTAGAGGGTGACTTGTATATATGCTACATTTCTAGACATGCCCCTATCTGCAAGGAGTTGGGATAAAGTAGGAGAAATATTGCCTCTAGTTAACACAGCTCTTTTTTTGATGCCACTGCTGTTCAGTGACTAGATCTGGGGACTGGATCAGAGCTTACCAATTCATTATGAAGGGATTTCTCTCCTCCCCAGTTTGGGAGAAAAAGAATGGAAGATGTTAGCATGACTTCTGCTGACCTTATGGTCAGCACTAAATGGTTAAACACAGTGGTGGCAGAAGGGTAAAGGAAAACAGAATACATACTCCCTCACATGTCTAATACCTATAGTACAGAGATTACGGTGAGGATAAAAAAACATTTATTTCAGAGAGAGTAAACAATCACGCATGCTGACCTAATGGGAACAACAGTTAGCTATGTACTTTTTAGTGGAAGAATACTCTCAAACTGAGATTTTTAAAAACAAACTATGAATTCATATATCCGACAAAACACTTGAAGAAAAACTTCCTTTGTCAGATTTGGGTCAGGGTTTTAATATACTCCTATGATAAAAGTACCTAAGTGCTTCTAACAACCTATTCTCCAATTCATTTTATATCCATCATGTTGCTATCCAAATTGCAGGTTCAATTGCAGTATCATTCTCAGTAACACTGCCTTATTACTGAAATCTTTAATATATTATGCATGCTAGAATAAAGTATAATGGTATCTTTGTTCTGATCGCAGCAGATGAATCTAAATTGTCACCTTACTGATAATGTCCTCTAATCCTCAAAAACATTGTGCTTTGCATTTCACTGACCTGCTGTTCCAAGTTTATTCAGCTTTTTCAATGATTTCAGAGTTAAAAGAAATTTCAGTTAAAAAATTACCCTTGCTTCTCTCTCTGCATCCAGGGTTCCACCAACTTGTTCTTGAAGCAATGCATATGCCCTTTGCAAAGCCTGATACTCTCTTGTTAGCTGGCAGAACCTTAGTTCAGCTTCTTCTTTAGGTGTGCTCTGAATGAAGAGGGAAAAAAAAGCAGGTTTGTGTATGTAAAGATAAATATGATAAAGGGTTTGTTTATATGAACAGACTCACAAACACAACAAGCTACACAACTCATACTGAGTCTCAAAGTTCAATAAAGGTTTAAAAAAACAAAACAAGTGGAAATGGAAGGAAGAATGATTTGAGGATGATGCAGAAATGCAGAGATCAGTAACTGTTTCAGCTGCACAATTTCAGGACAATGTAAGTTACTATATAAGGCAGTAATGTATAGAAATGAGAAGAAACTGACTGGGGAAAGATGAGAGTGAGCAGTTCTATGTACCACCATCTTTCTTCAGCAACCCCACTGCCACAGGGTCTTCAGAAGGGCTTTGTTCTATCTGTCACACAGTCCATCACTCCCTTACTCTTTGTCTCTACTATGCCAGGGTAAAGCATTTTACCAGCACAAGCACACTAACACAGAAGTTATATTTCAAAAGCCATGATTTTTTTAAAAATTCTTCTTTTTTTTTAACATGAATTATTTTTAATGTCTTAATTTTCTTTGAATTTTGAGCAACTGACATCAACACTTTCAAGGTCTTTCCTATAATGCTGAGGGCAAGGAATGTCCTTCCCTTTAATTAATTTTTGCTTCAGGAACTCAAGCTCCAAGGAAAGGAGATTGCAATATTATTTGATATTAAACCTAGAAAAATAGGAAGCTTCTTGTGACTGAGAAGTATTAGGCACAAGTTAGTGAACAGGAAAGAAAGATGAAAAAGAGCATCTAATTCATGCTTTGTCATCAGCCCTGCAATCTTTTAAAGTAGGCCAGCTGCACTGTGTATCACAGAGCTGAGACAAAACATATCAGTGGGTATTTACTACCTATGATCATTTAAGCCTTAATAAATTGCAAAAGCCTCTCTCAGTATTGTAAGTACAGAAGGAAAATCCTGGTTGTATCAAAACAGACAAATAAATTATAAGGTTGAAAGGCAAACTATTGTCTAGTAACTATTGGCTTCTGGTAAAGCAACATGCCTATTCATTTTCTTTTCACTAATAAGAAAGGTTTTGAGAAAAACAATTTTATTTCTCTGCCCAATATCTGCCAAATCTGTCAGGCAGAATATCATCTTATTAATTCTATTTCAATGACTGTGGACGTGTTACTGGACTTGAAACAAAACACAGGAATTCTCTGCCAAATCTTTGACAGTTCCTAGCTGAAAAAAATGTTTGCATTTACACTCCATGTCAATTTTTATAGAATGTAAGAACAAATCGTCAACTACTTACATCTTCCAAATCTTCCTCTGGTGTTGCTGGTGTCCTGTCTGTTTTGTCTGTGTTATATGAAGTTACAGATGATGTTTCTGAATCAACAGATTCTTCATCAAATCCAAAAAATGTCTCCACAACATGCCTCTGAAAAGTTAGTTTTTCTTAGTTACTAGTAAAACAGTTGGAAAACCCCAATGACCCAGTAAGCAGCAGCCAAGGTCTTCTCTGACCATTATTTTAGTATTTAGGAAGAAAAAAGGTTCCTTTGTAAACCCTTGTTCTGGGATTAAATTAGCTACCTTTTCAAAATCATTTGTATAAGAACCTCCAAGAACTGAACTGTACATAGCACTGGCTAATGGCCAATAGAATAATGCTTTAGCAAAAGTTTAAAAGCTAATTACTAAAATCATTCAGATCGTACAAGATTCACAGTAGAGCAATGCAATATCTATTAAGAAGAAAGTAACCCAATTCGATGTAACATATAAGATTTGGAATCAAAAGGGAANCAAAATCCTACTTAAAAGTATAAACTGCCTCTTTCCATTTGTTTTTTCCAACTCCATAATTTTCAAAAGTTTGCTGCAATATTATGACTAATGAAAAAAAAATATGCTTAGGGAAAACCAGCATTTCAATGCAGATTTTAAAAATTTTACACAATGTAAGCAACTAAATGCATGCTTACAGAAAACTAGAGAAAATGAATAGCCAATGGAAGTGAACAGTACAATATTCATTGTGAAAGATGTGGTTTTATATAAAACATCACAACTGCAATAATTCCTTCACTGTTTTAAGAGCCCCCTTTCCACCAGTTTCCTAACATATGCTCAGAAAGTAGAAATTTCTATAGAAAATTATGCTGTTTAAAACAAGAAAAAATTGCTTAAACTTTTATCTAGAAAAACAGTTTTTCAAGTATTTTTCCTTCCAAAATAACAGTAACAAAAGTTAACTGTTATTAATCAATAGAAAGCCGAGCATTTTACACCATCCAAGTGTTCTAATAATGCAACACAAATTCAGAGGAGCAAGAAAAATTAAGAAAAGAAAAAAAACGGTGTTGCTGGAAAAATAGAGTCAGGTTATGAAGCATCCTAGACAGGGAGGCTACTGGAAAGGTGTTGCTTTAAGAAGATGAAGGAAAATCTGTCTATCCATCTCTGTATTTTTTGGCACTGCTTAATGCTGAATCACAGATCCTGATTGGTCACAGTTTGGTTGTTTGGGGTTTTTTTAAAACTATAAACCACAGGTTGTATGTGGGAAGATAATAGCCCTGTTCATTAAAAAGGCCTAAAGGATGAAAAAATTACCAGTTGTTATTAACTCAGAACATCAGACATCTTGCATGTCAGCAAAGCCAAACTGGCAAAGTGAGTGGAATTGTGAGCTAATTTCATTCAAGATATTGAAAGGTTTTATTTTATCCATGATGCCCTATCTCATTATGAATTCCAAATATTTACCTTTCACCACAGTCTTATAGACTTATCTAACTTTTATACATTATTCCAGCATATCTACAAAGTACTCACTTTCTCACAAAGCCCCATAATGCTTAATATATTCTTCTGGCTCAGCACAGCTCTCACCAACGGCCAAAATACTCTATCTGGAATTAAGTGGCACCATAAAAGCAAGCTCGTAGGTGTGACTTGGTGCCTGCACTCATGAGACCATGCACTCCATTTACAGCCTGCAGCTCTGGTTACCATGGTCCACCAGGTCACAGTCTCATCACTTGTTAGCTAAACAAGTTTCACAGTACGGCTAATCCCACTCAAACTACTGAAGACAGCTTTAATATCCTCTTCTGAACCAACTGATGGCTTCACTTAAGACAAGCACCTCAAATAATAATTTCAAAAATCATTCACACCGCATTTTTAAATTAACTGGTTCTACTAAAAACTTCTAGAAGGATGATATGCACTCAAAACAAACAAACAAACAAAAAGCCACATCTTTTCCAAATAGACTGTGGTTACACATTTCCATACAGATAAATATGACACAGCACAAAAGGCAAAGAGCTTTTGAATAATCTTTAGAAACAAACTTCCTTTTTCAAGCTACTAGACCACTAGAGTTACTATTTAGTGTATTCACAAGTAAATAAAAGGAGTGCAGTTGTAGTACTAAAACTCTGTAAAGACACATTACTCAGTTTAGGAAGCAATGTGATCCTTTCACTAGGCAGAGCTATGTGTAGGGCCTTTAAGACAAACATTTGCCTGAGGTAATTTAATATTTCCCTCCAGCATTCACATGCTCCACCAATTTGTTCACTGTTCTGTCCTACTTGACAAAACAAAGGACATGGGGAACAGGTTTAATCTCTATTCTGGAAATATAAAGACTTATCCAGAAAGCTGATGTGTTCTCTCACACTCAAATTACAAATGTTTCAGACTCCTCTCTCATAAGTACAAAAGTTTACCACAAAAACTGGAGTGTAATTAGTCCCTGGAGGATGGCGCATCCAGTATTTCTCCCACACTGAATACTGGTTGCAGCCAATGATCATCTAACAGTGATACTACATTGGGAGTTGAAAATAGGGCTAAAGAAATGGTGCTACCTTCAAGTTGTAAGGAAGACAAACAAATTTACAATTTGGGTTGCCAGGTCAACTCAGCAGGAAGAACTTTCTGACTCCAAACCAATGAGCAGATACAGTTTCATAAAGATGAAGGTAGATTATATGGAGGCAAAGAAGATGATGGCAGGTAAACAAAACCCAAGAGACTTTCATGAAAACCACATCCTCATTTTGCAGTGTGGATATTTTTTACTCAAAGATGCTGAGAGTAAACCCAAAACAAAGCTGCATGCAGACTCTTATGCCAATACTTTCATATCCTGCTCTTCTGCCCATACCAGCTTGTCTGCGGATGGGGCTCAGAACATTTAGCCTATGCTTTGGAGGAACCTAGCCAAGGACAGGCAACTCTGAGGACTGCAAAGCAGCTGACCCTGCTCATGCCTCCTGCTCCAAGGGTGCTTGGCCTCAAAAATGACAAATGCACTTGAGCAAAGCTCAACCAAAACCTGCAATGAAGTATATGCTTGAGGGCTGACAAAGTAAGTCAAGCCTTGACTTTGAAAAGGCTGGCAGAAGGGACTTCTAAAAGCTGGAGAGCAAAACTCCAGTGTATTATCATATACATGGCACAGAGAATACAGTACCATGAAGGTCAGCAGCAGCTTAGTTAAAACTGATAATAAGGCTTATCATACCTACTGGGCTTTTTGCTAGACCTCAAACTACAGCTGCTTTTGTAGATAACTCAGCTTAAGCATGTATCTTCCTTTAACCCTGCATGCATGCACACCGTTTCAAGGAATGAAAAAACAATAGTAAAACAACAGTGGGTTTGATTTTACGTAAATGTATATAGGTTTGAGACAATACTTAAAACAATGGCATTATTTTGACAAAAGACAGTAGCTGCATTTAAACATTTCACTAGTAGCAAAAGTAGGGAAAAATAATTTGCATATGTTAATAAATAAATAACTTGATTATTAGATAGGAGGGAATGATGCTAAAAAATTAGTACTTCCCATCACACTAAAAAACCCCAACACTTCAAGGAGAGTTAAAAGTCAAAAACTGTTAAATGCTATACAGACTTCTTATAATATTTGGAGTTACGAGTGAACCACTTATTTATTTTTAATGACTCCTTCCTCTTTAGAGAAGCTGTACATTTATCATTTTGTGGAGCAGATACTTTCCATAGAAATAGAGATAAGGTATTTAACCATTGTATATTAATTGCACATGTATGAATTGCTTAATGACATAATTACAAAATAGCTGGTTTTATTGTTGATCATCTAGCATCTGAAGCAACTAGCTACAAGAAGTGATTCACAGCAAAACCAGAACAAATTAACTGGTAAGGGAACAGCTGTAGAGAGAAAAAGATGAAATGTGATTCATACAAAGTTTGTTGATAAACACTGTAATAAATAATAAGGCACAAATAAATACACCAACTCCCAGGGAGATTCCACATATAGCTCAAAAGCTGAATCACAACGGTTTTTGAAAAGTATATACAAACATGTACAATACTGACTGGATTTTTGTACCTATACACCATTTTCATTCAAGTTTCATTCAGACTTTCCTTAAATATGGGAACATTCTCATTTAACAATTTAAAGATTCGTTTATATTGATTTGTACATTTGTTACTTCTAAATCATAATTTCATAACTGAGAAAATAGTCACATAAATTGCTGAAAATTTCTGATTTAAATTCAAATTACCACTGACTGCTGCCATGCATTTAATAGCAAGTATTTTTCATGTGGATTTATATCAATGTTTTCACATAATTTTAAAGTAAAATTATGCATTAGGTCTTTATAACTCAAGTATTAATGCTTCTATTGAAGTATGGTGCTCAGTAAACATAAAAGTTTAGAATGTTATAAATTAATAGTGACACATAATATGCAAATTTCAATATACCCTCATATTTTTAATGGTTTGGATTAGATATACTTAAATATAAATAATCTGATTTCTCTGTTGCTGAAGTAGTTTCACTTTACATTTAAGTATCTTGTTTTCAAGCAATATCTAACAGGATGAAAATGATCCAAAATGAATTTCCTTGTAATGCAATCAGGTGAGCTAATCAGTAACTTCTTACCTTCATGCTTATATGTCATTTCTTGGCAGCCAGAAAAATACAGGCACACCAAAGCACAGAGGCAGATAAAAAAAGAAAAATATAAAACAAGAAATATGAACTCCATCACACCAGTGTGCAGGCTTTCCACTATCACGAATACCATTTATTTAATAAAGTTTAAATACAGAAACAAATCTGTAGATTCCTGCAGTTTCCAAACTGGGCAATTATGCCTCATTTTCAAATTCATGACTCCATCAATCATGGAATCACTGTAACTCCATTTTACATGTCAAAAATAAACAAAGCCCCCAAAATACTGTTTCCAGAGTTTCTTGGTTATTTCACTACCAACATTGGGGAAAAAAACACAACACAAAAAACCAACCAACCAAACAAACAAAAAACACCTGGAAAAAAGCATGCTTTAAACAGCAGAAGTTTCACCTCTGGCACATCTTTTTCCTAACAAGTCCAATGGCACGTTAATGTAAAAAAAAAAAAAAACCCACACAAACCCTCTATCAGTTTAGGCTGCTTCACTTCAGAGAAAACTATCCTACAGTACCCGACTATGCAGAGCCACTATACTACTCTAAACACCTTGCAACCACAGTGGTTATAAAGCGCCATCCCACTGTGCTGCTGCTTTCCCCAGGGAACACGAGCCCGTTGCCAGCGCTGCTCTATGCACTCCTATGCCCCTCGGTAATTAAAAGTGTGCGCAGTCAAAGCTACACTAGCAACAGTAACCTAGTGCACCTTCAGAGCTCCAGAAATAACACAGACATCTAATTGCAAAAAAAAAAAAAAAAAATCCTTGGTATTTTCAAAAGCTTCTGAGCCGAACCAGTGTTAGTTAGACCCAATTGGGCTATAAAGTCTACTGGACTACCCTGACCATTCACACAAGCTATTAAAAGGTGGACAAAGGCATGCAATGGATTCTGTTCCAGCTAACGGGAATCATTGTCAGGGAAATACTCATATTAGAAACCAAACACAGACACTCTCCAGTCAGAGTAAAAATCAAGGAATCTGGAGCATAAAAGTACCCATTTAGGAGAAGCTGCAACAGTAGATGAGTGTAAGTATTCACCCTGTGCACCAAGTTCCTGTCTATTAGAACAAAAAAGGAACCTTTCTCTACCTTCTAGTCTGAGCTTATCTGACCACATTCATGAAACCTAATTCTCATCAGTTATTTCCTTCTTCACTTTGTCAAGGGAAGTGGGACACAGCTGGAAATAGATCCAACAAACAAACTTGATGCTTCACTGTGCTAAGGGTAATTTTACATTTAACGAAACTTAGAAAAGCAAAGCCAAAGATTTGCATCAGTAATTTCTCCCTCTGAGTGGTTGGTTAGGCCAGATACACCCATAATTTCATCTACTATTATATATAGGTTATCAACTGTATAATATAAAAATCTTGCACAGATCATAGACAGAAATACCCTTGCAAAGTACATATCTATATATAAACCAACTCATCTTAGACTGCCTTTATAGTCCTAGTCCATGGAGAGAAATAGGTAATTTTAGGACAAAACTCATATGGCCTGTTTAGATAACTAATTCCACAGGAGAACAATCATCACTTAATGTTACTCTTCTGTCTAGAGTGAGATGTCTATACCTCATCTCCATTAATGACATCTAACCAAGCATTGCAAATACATGGTTAGATGAATTCTGCTGTTTTCATCTGGATTCCTGAGATAGGCTGTAAAAACAGAGAGGATGAAGATGGTACAATCGCAGAATGGGTAAGCAGCCCATTCTACATAGATTGTTTAAATAAAAAACTGCTGGAAAGCTTTGGGAAACAGCTTCCTTTGAGGATTTTGATCCTCACAGGACCACACAGGTGACCTGGAAGGAAACCAGCCCATATGCCAGGATTGGATTTTTTAGAAGCTAACATCAACAGTGTTTAAACTCCAAGTCAACAGTGCATGTGAATAGCCTACAGGTTTACACGATGGCAGGTAATAGGACACTAATAAATATATTATTGATGACTTCTTTCCTTTCTTAAGGAATTAGCACATTTAGAAATTATATAGATGTAGTTGTATAATAACTAGTATAGCATATATAGTAAAACTAGTATATTATTATATATACTAGTATTATTATTATTATATATTAGTATAACTAGTGTAGTATATATAGTATAGCTAGTATACTATATATAATCCCATTCACTCTTGTCTCACAACTTTCTCTCTCTTTTTCACTTGTTTTTGTTTTATAGTCCTGCTTTTCCTTTGAGGAGACAGCATCAAATACAATTTCAAATGGCCAATTTCATATTGGCACCAAAGAGCTAACAGATAGGGAATGGAATAACTAGTGGGAGTTATGTCTGCTACCAATTCATTTGCTTTTTCTGGTGTATCTATCATATCATAAATAAGAAGCAACCCCCTACTAACTCTGCTGCTCATATGCACACAATTGTTGCAGTAATCTCTGCAAAAGTCCCCCAATTATAGTACTCTTACCACATGAAGAATACCACTGCCACAAAATTTTTAATGTACATTTTCTCCAACCCTCATGTTGTTCAACTCTCACTTTGGTCAATAAGGAAACAAAGATACCACAAAAGCATCAGCTTGTTCAAGAGAAAATAGGTAAAAGAAAAGGGTACAGACTCTAGTTCTATTAACACAGAACATTTTTTAAGACATAAATGAATAATTATGGAAGTTTTTGGCCTATAGAAATTAACATCACTAGTTATCAGCTCCTAAAAAATTAAATTAACTAGTTTTGTTTCATTAGGAATTTTACAATTTAGCAAAAGATCTTACACAATTAATTTAAAATCAGATAAGGGCTAATAATTAGAGAGGACTATAGTATTAGTTACATATATATATATATATTCAATTTTATGTCCTGTTTTTAAACTCACTCTCAACACACAAACTTCCGGTGTACTACACGAAGAAAGAATGGTGCAGGGTTACTGTAAATATATTTGGCATCTATCAGCCTCCCATTACATAGCAGAAAAATGTACACAAGATTTATTGTTACTTCTGAATTTTTCTTTCTTTATATGTAAAAGACACGTCATTATTAGAAGTATAATTTGAAGGCATTACCACTGAAACAGAACTCCAAAGGATAAATTTTTCAGAATACAGACATTACAGAATGCAGAGCAATAAAAAAGCACCACCTGGAGGTCACCAGGAACTTGCCATGCAGAACGCACTGACAACAAGCACCCATTTATGACAGAATGTATCTTAAGTTACGGTATAGATGACAATCATTTCTCCACTCTTTACTTCCGTTTTTCCCCTCTCACCTCACTCTCCTCCCCTCACACACTCCAGAGGCTGCTAATGTTCAACTTCACAAAAAACATTATGCTGCAAAATTAATTACTTTAAGCACGTGTTAAAATAAACTTTAGAGGTACACTCTGAAGCAAAACTTTTCTGTTTCTACAATCTAAATTTTTCTCTTGTATTTTGCATTCAAGAGCAAAAGAGTTACTAGAGAAAAATAGTTACAACCTTCTTACTACTTATATATCACATACAAAAATACCATTTCAAAAACATCCTTAGCATGAGTTAAAAGTTTTCAATTGCAATTAAGCAGTAACTTGGTATGAGTAGTTTAAAGGGTGTATTTTCTTTAAAAAAGACTGAGTATTTGTCCTTTGAAATGTTAGTTGTTTCAAGTCATTACATCATTTAGGCCTCAAGCCACTTGAATATTTAAGCCACAATGGCTTAAAGTGTAATTATATTGTTTACTTAAAACAAAACCCAGACCAACACCACTTGTGTGTAGTACATAACTTGCAGCTCCTGAATCATCCTAAGAAAAAGTTATTAAGCACTCACCAGAGAAAACAGGAGAATTATAGGAAATTTTACCATTAATTTAAGTAGAGCTTTAATTTTAGGCAGTATTTGAAACAAGCATTGTTCACAACCACAGAAATGCATGGAAAACCAAAGGTTTTCTCACCTTTGGAGGCTTCAGACTTTTTCTCTTCTGTTTTTTAGACCGCAATAACCGTTCCCTTTCCTAGAAGTAAAGAGAACATTTTGGTATGGGTTTCCTTTAAAACATATTTAGATATGTCTAACACAAAGAAATATCATTAAAAATTTTGTTAAAACCTGTGGTAAAGCTCACACAATGTCTTTATCCTTTTGAATAACACCATGTTGATATAACACCACACTGTACTGCAGCTCTATCCCTTTAGCAAACAAACCTTCACCCCATGTACTTCACACACTTGATGGGAAGTTGGCAAGAAAAGGCTTTGTTAAATACTGGGCACAGATTTCTGATAGTTCTTTTGACTCTTTTACCAAGAAGCTCACTATAGAAACAGAATACACATTCTCACTCCAGTGTTCAACCATCCTGAAGAAGCAG
>VYZV01019435.1:0-17503 GCA_013401275.1 Pandion haliaetus
CTTGAATTAAGTATTTCCTGAGATGCAGTGTTTTTCCTGCTTAGCATTCAGAGGATCTAGCCTGAGACCTATCGTCACTACTATTCCCTTACACAACAGCAACAAGAAGGTATTCGTACTCAGTGTGAAAAGGGCCCAAATGGAGTTGAGTGAGTAACGTTACAGTGCCCCAGGAATGGTACAGAAGTAGTGCAGATCAAGAACACGGTAAAGGCATATTTTGTATATTGGTGTGTAGAACTAGGAGTGCTTGCAAATTCTTGTTTGTTAGAAGTTAATTCTTTTAATTATATGATTGTCATTAATGGTCAATGCATGGGAAGACATGGCCAATCTTAATGCACTTCCTATTCCACAAATTCATAGAACATAGATTGCCTCAAAGGAAAATCAGAAATACTTGTCTTAGACAAGACTTAATATGCATTATTTGGGGCATGGGTATTTTGATATTTGGGGCAGAGAATTTTAAAATGTATTATGTATCACTATCAGGATATGAGAATGTACAAGCTAAACACTGCTTACCACATAAAGCATAATGAACTTCTCAGTGTAATTTTTATAGCACTTAAGAAGTCAACAAACAATAAAGCTATCCCCGGTTATACTCCTCTCCTCTAGGAAATGCTGTCAATACTGTAAACAAGAAAATGTCTTCTCATCTAGTTTAAGCTTAATAATGGACTTAAATATTACAGCAAATCATTTCAGAGAGCTGTACACTGAACACTGCACTCCAGTTAGTAAGATAGCCTGTTGCACTTACATTTGTTCTTGGTTCTCAAACTCGTCTTGCTTGTGATAGCCTGATGCTAATGAGAAGTATGTTTTTAGTAAGTCATTCAAAACCAACTTTATGGAAGATGTATTAAGGTATATATTTCATTATCATTTTTATCATTAACATTTTCTCTCAGAGAATCACAGAAAAGAAAAAAAAATTCTAAGAGCAATGACTAAATGCATACAGTTCTGATCTGACTGCTAGACAGTATTTTGTTACCTTTTATGGGATGTACTGACCTGCTGGTTCATTCATTTTGAATTTCAGTACGCTATGTGCTACATTGGAACCTATCTACATTTTTTAATAACAAAACAGTAAAGAGCAGTGCATGTGAGCAAACTCTTCTATGGGATGAAAATGTTCACCAAATTCCAATGCTGAGCCCCCACAACATTCACTGGAGTTCATGTGGCAATCCTTAGTTGATAAATATGAGAATTTTTTTATAAGGACTCCCTGTCAGAATCACTTTTCCTTTCCCCCAGAAAGAAATTGAGCTACTCTAAAATCTTCTATTGACACTTTTTAATGGGGAAATGTTCTGTTTTCAAAATGCAAAGCTTCATGAAATTGTTTCAATTTTTTAGAGTAAAAAAGATTAAAAGTATCTAAAGGCATTTTTAATTGCAGAAAATACGAAAAGTATGCATAAATTTAACAAAAAAAATTCTGGGTTTTATTCAGCCCTAAAAGAAAATGTGCTTCATTAGCCTCCACAGTCAATACAGATATTCAATGTTTTTGACATTTCATTAGGTATCCATTCTCTTCTTTAATGCTAGTTTCCTTTTAAGGGAGAATGGAAATACCCAGGGAACAGTTATTCAAAATGTCAAGCCTATTAAATGTCTGGTTCGACAACTGAAATGAATTTATGAAGGTTTAAATAAGACCCCAGGTAATGTTTTCTGCAGAAAAAATCAAGCTAGCGAGGTGGGCGAGTTCAGGAAAAAGAACTGATGTATATTGTTAACAATTTTGAATATTTTGTGTTACATGCTAGGATCCTTACAGTATGATTTCCATTTAAACACTACTAAAAAGTGTGAGCACTGAAAAATAATTAATTTAAATGGAATAATAAATAAAATAATGGAAATTGTCTGCTATTCCAGTTTCTCTGAAAAAGGCTGTCAACTCTATGGTTATGTAAAAGAATAAGCCTATTCATGAACTTTTGCAGGAAAAAGGATCTAATTTTCCAAGTTGTCAGTGGGACTAATCACAACACAAATCTCCTCCTGGATGAAGGTCTCTGATTAAGAAATACAAAGTTCTGACTACAGATTCAAATGCTAAATGGAAACATTTGCAATGGACCAGTTGCATGCAAATGCAAACCATCCCACAGAATAGCCATTGCCGTGTAGCAAAAATGATTAGCTTGGACTTCAGTTGTTCACCTTAAGGTGGACTAGAAACGTTGACTTAATCCAGAGATCCAGGTCAGTGTGGCATCAGCTCCTCTGTCAAAGATCACTGGTTATTTGAGAAGACATGAGGTCAGAAGAGAGTGTGAAAACTTTTGAAACCTAGAAATATTACCATGATAGGAAAAAAAATACTTCCCCTTCCCCACCCTAGGTAAGAGTCAGTTTGCAAAGGAAAAAAAGGAGGCTTTGTGAAACTGTTGCAGACACCTTTTTCCTGTTGGTGAACAGGCATTTAGACAATTTGTTGAAGTCAACAAGAAGTAAGTGGGGAATAAGGATTTCACAACTGGGTCGTTTTTTATTCATTCTGTTCTACAGCACCGCACATACAGTCATGAAGTGCTAACCCATCTGTTCTCGGAAGTTGTTCAAATCCAATGGACTAAAAATATTCTGTCTGCCAAGGAGACAGTCAAGGTGATTTGAAAAGGCTTGGATGCTTTTACTTTGGGCCACAGTCTGCAGATAAATTAAGAGGCATCATGGCTTTTCTTTTTTTTTTTCCCTCTCCTCCTCCCCCAGACCTATTAATAATGAACCAAATTCACAACAACCAAGGAGAAACCTGCCTGCTGGCTAATATTCTGTTTGTAATACTGTGTCTGCACCTGCCCGTGGTGCTAACTTTCATTTCGAGTTACACTTTAGTAATTGATGATCACTTGCCATATCCCTTTATAAAGCTTTTTTATCAATGTCTTTGGTGGTTCATTTTGTATCAGCAGCAAATCAATGAAATTTTAATGGAACAGAGTGCTCTACTTGAGACTGAATTAATGTTGCTTTACCTGTTTCAGTATCAAGTGAAGTTTTCAAAGACTAGAAGGATAATAGTTTTTCAGATTTTTTTCTTTGATAACTTTGTTTCTGCATAATGGTGGCATCCTTGTGATCAGCTGTAATAAATATTAAATGCATTAATGAACTTAGTTTTACAATGGCAATGTGCTGTGAGAGACAATGGAATAATGTGGGGTTTGAAGCCGATACCTGGATCCTTGGAAATGTAAATACCACAGAGATGTAGCAGGGAACACATTAACTCCTAGAATACTAGCTGGGGAGTCAGGGAGGATCTGAAATAGTTTAAAAATCTCCAAGGTAATGCAGTAATTAACCATGCACAGGGAAATAGAACCAGGCCATGAATTGAGTTCCCTTCTTTAAAACTGCAGGAGGAGCCTGTATTGTTATCAGAATAATCCCACAGCACTGCAGGAATAATATCAACCACTGCATCCACCTCAGAACAGCCTGTGAAGTGCAGATGTCTTGCCTGTGAACTCAGCTCAGAGGGAGTACTGGGGCTTTCTAGTGCATAGATCCTGCCAGTCTATGTCTATCACCAGTTAAGAAACTGGATCTTGAGAAGCTCCAACAACTCTTACATTGTCTTGGAGCCATCTGTACAGCAAAGTGATTGAACTATTTTATTCCCTTGTAGAAATGATTTCTGTCTGATCCTCTCAGCCATATGAACTAATTATGTGGTATTTCACATTATTTTTTGCTACTATAGATGACTAAAAAGCATATGAGAAAAGAAAATTACTTGCACTCAAGCTTAAATAGACTAGGAGGGAATGGACACCTTTTCCTGACAATTTAGCTCTAGGCTTGTGCTGCAAGTTGCCACAGCCCACCTGCTGCCTCAGGGCCGCCCCCCCACCNCCTGCTGCCCTCAGGCCCCTCGCCTTAGGCCCCCCCGCTTCAGGCCCTCCCGCCCTCCCTCAGGCCAGGAGCCCCGCAGCGAGCGGCGCGGGCGGCCACTGGCCGGCAAGGACGCTTTGCAAAACGCCACTTGATTTTGGCCTTTCTGAAATGGGACCGTTAGCCTTAATGCTTCAAATCTGGCAAATTTTAGCCATTCTAAACACAAATGAAAAAACCCTTTGCGAATGAGAGAGAAATTGAGATAAGTATCAAACAACATTTCTTGTTTTGCGTTGGATAAAATTCATTTAATTGATCTAAATTCACCTGAACTGATCTGGATTCATCCCCTGGCTTGGCTTTTGTCACCAGTTTTGACAGACTGCCCTCTTTTTCCCCTCCTGCTCCCCTGGGCCTGGTCTCTCAGTGCGGCAGCGGGGTGGAGGAGCTCTCCCCTAGCCCAGCCTTGTCTCCGTGTGGGTTTTGGGATGAGAGGTGCAATGGCGGTGCTGGGGTGGCTGGAGGAGCTGGCAGCTACAGCAGCTGCCGAGGAGGACACGGGATGGAGCTGTCGTGGCATAGTTTGCCCATCAGTGCTCCAAAGTGAAGGCTTGGAGGTTGAGTGCAGCTTCACTGGAGGAAACTTTCAATAGCAGTTTTCATCTGCTTTTTACTGAGTCCTGTCTGAACCAGGGCCCAACATGCAGGCCTGATAAAAACTTCTTTCATGCGTTGATTCCTCTCACGCTGAACATAGCAGATAATTTACAGACTGACAAGATAAAACTGGCAGTAGGAAATACATGGGGGAAGGCCAAACTATCCTGGTTTAAGGACTCTTCATCTGCTGAATAGGACTTACTCAGCTGTGCTACTTGTGGCTGGACAGTAGAAATGGGAAGACCATAAGGAATGAAGCTGCCATATTGCCTCCAAAGACAATGGGAAAGAGCCCTCCTCTCTAGTAATAGTCATCTGATGAAGGCGGACTGGTAGGTAAGATGCAGTTTGTTGTTGTTTGGCTTAGCTTTCTGGAATTGCCAGATTGATGGTGCTGGAATGCAGGAAAGATATTGGCTGATTTTTTAAATAGGAAAACCCGTGCTGATTGCTAAGGTGGTTAGCATTCACTAGCCCAATTCTAGAAAGAATCTAAAGGAAAATATTGTCCAACATGTTTGTATCTCCGTGAATCAGTAAAAGAAAATAAAATATTAGTTCATATCATATAATAATTAAGGATATTTACAAAAATGTAAATGCTTTTCAATGTTTCCAATGAGTGTTGGATCAAGCATTGACTGCAAAAGAAGATAAATCTGCCTTCTCACCTTCACAGTCACAGCTGAAACACACATTACTGAGGCAGCTTGTATTTCCCATAATGGAACTGTTTCTATTCAATGAAACAAAGTGTATCAGTCTCTGAAACCATAAATGTAAATCTTATCACTAACACCTTTCTCCGAACAGCACTAAACACAATTTCAGATACAGGAGAGGGAAAACTTTTTGAAGACTTAGAAGTGTCAAAATAAGAAATGTCTAAAATAGAATTCTTGTGGTAGAGAAAGCAGAGTGGCAGCTATGTTCTGTTTGATTTGATGTGCTTTGATACAGTCTGTAAACTTTCAAAAACTGGGACTATTTAATACATACTGAAATAATGCTCAGTAATGTAATGTAATAAAGCTTTTGCATAATAAGGGATGTTGTAAATAGCTACCAAGAATACAATGAAGCCTGTTTTTCACAATGAAATTATTCTGGTTTGATTTCTTTTTCTAAAGGAATCTCAGTATGCATCCTTTCACTACAGAAGAACAAGCTAGAGAACATCTAAATGAAGTTAACATTTTCTTAAAGAGTTCAGATGAAATGTTTATGCTTATTTAATATTTTGTGGGTGTTTTCCATGGTAATTTAATTTTCAACAAACCAAGGAGTCCAACAGAGAAAATAAAATGTAGACATATGATATTGTAATTTTAGTTGATTAGAAGCAGCAGGTAAAAGATGAAGAATCTCTTGCCCTCATTCTTCAGAGCGTAACACTGGGTTAAAGAGCTACTTTATGACGTGAAAGAAAGGGAGCTGCTTTTAGCTCAGAATGGAGAAATTGAGAATCATAGACTAATTTGAGCTTTTAGGGGGTCTTTGGAAGTCACATCTCTACTAAAATTTGAGGATGGCTTCCCTTGGACTTTTGTGGAGTTTTTCCTCAATTTTCTTTAATCTTTCAGCATCTGGGATTTTTTTTGGTTTTCCTTCTTTGTCACCACACCCTCTGGAGGACTATAGTTGACTAATTTATTGGTCCAACCAATAAATTTTCAGATCTGTCCTTGTAACAGATTTCTTTCAGAAACAGATTGTCATTCCTGGAGCTCATCTTTCAGTGAAGTTTTTGCCATACACTTTTTTTTTTTTTTTTTTTTTTTAACCTTAGATTACAGCAGAGATGCAGGAATACATTATCTGTGAATATGGGCAGAAGTTCTACTGAAAGAGGCTGAAAAGTATTTTACAGAAGGGAATTCTTGTCCATGTTTCATTTCTGCAGTATTAAAGTTCTTAATATGTATGTAATAGAGCTATAGAGATGGTTTGGTTGTTGGGGTTTTGTTTGGTTTTTTATTTAAAAAACTATTTGATGGGATACCAGAGGATGTGTTGAAGGCTTCATTTTAACCTGCACAGCTGGAGTGTCTTCTTTAATATTTGTATTTTACAGTGACTGCTGTTGTTGCGTGTCTGATAAAACGCTGTTGGCTGTGAGTTCTGTAACACCTACAGATATGAATGAGAAAGCGTCTGGGGTGTTGGGAGGTATACAAGAAAAAAAAAACCCAGCCCATTTCTAACCAAAGAATGCAAGAAAACAATTCATCATTATTGACAGCGGGAAAATGAATAAATATTGCAATAGATATATGTCTACCCAGTGAATTTATATTAGCATCTGAATGATGTCCTGTCTCAGGAAGGCTAGTAGACCAGTGTTATTAACTTCCTTGATGGAGATCTTTCCTTTCAGGCAGTGAATTTGTGGTGTGAAATCAACATCTTGTTTTTCTTGTATTCTTTTACTTCCTAAAGGTGTATGCATATTATTACATTATACTATGTTTAAAAAAAAAATAAAATAAAAAAGGTCTTAGTTGCATGTCCAGAGCTAGGCTCCAAAATTCACATTTTGGCATCACAATAGAAGTGGCCAAACTGAAGAGTGTCAGATATTCTACATAACTTTATATGTACAATGTATGTTCATCATATTGGGAAAATTATGATTCAATATAGATGCAAAATAATAAATTTGGGGCCTATGTTGAGGCACAGAAAGTTTTGACAGTTCTTGTCAACCTGTTTAGACACACATTGTAAGAGTCCCTCATCATTAGTAATCATAAGGCTATAAAATGAGCCAATGGATCATGTTTTCTGGGACAATAAACAGCTAATTGTAGCACAACTCAGCCTGTGAACTGGTTCAGTGTTTCTACTTCATTCTTCTTGTTGCTCAATTTTCCAGGTCCAGAATCTTCTGCTTCTTTTCAGAGATACAGCTATCTTCCCCTTCTTGATTTCTCCCTCTTGCTTGCATTTTTTTTTTTCTTAGTCTAGTGTTTGCTGGTAAGTTGTAGTCACTTGAGTGCACCATTAAAGTGTGCTTGAAGCATTCCTTTAGCAACTTTGCCAGAACAGTTATTATAGAAAAGTGCTGGGCGGCGGAGGAACACGCTGGGTCGACTCAATGTGACTGATAAAGCATAGTTCACTTTATTGGCCCAAATAGCGCTTATTTATACAGTTTAGGTTAACACAGGTTAACTTCTGATTGGTTTAAGCAGCTAGATACACACGGGTTAACTTCTGATTGGTTTACGATAGTCTTCAAGGTCGCAGTGTCCTTGCTGTTTTACTGTTGTCAGCCTGACTTGCAGCTTCAGCTCGGACTCGCGGCCTAGTCTTGCTACTTATACTAAGTTCATAACAGGCTCTGCTCGTACAACTGTTCTGTGGATTCCTGTCCTTGCTCTCTGAGCCATTCTCCAACAGAAAAGTTATTGTAGAAAAAGCAGAGGAAAAAAACCTCAGATAAACATTTAGTTAAACAAAGGAAAACAATTTCAGACAAACTGAATTAATTCTGGTTTTATATGTAACAATACCAGAACTCTTTTGAACTTTAAGAAAAGCTCAGTGCCTTCACTTCCAGTCTCCCCTCAGGCTCTCCTGATTCCCTGATTCTTACTAGTTTTGAACTGAGTGCTAAAAGAATGCTCTGTTAGTGCCCACCTGATCCAAAACTCCTGGAAATCCGTGCAAGTCTGCTTTTATCTTCATTTTCCAACTTGTTAAATATCTGATACAAGAAGATGTATAAAGAATGGGAAGTCTCGAAAACCTTTCTAGGAATAAATCCGATCGACCCCAAAGACCTGAGTTCCATGAAACAATTTCAGATGAGTGACTGAACTCTTGTGCTTCATATAAAAACAGCTGAACTTTTTGAGAACAGCCAATCTCTAATGAAAATGTCCTGATGTAGTTTTTAATCTATCCTGCTACTTTGGATGATAAGTCCTTTAATAACTCCTCAGAATACATCAAAATGTCATGCTGTGCCGAACGCCTACTTTTTTCCCTCTGGATCCTAGCTTGAAAATGAATGCTGTACAGTAGGAGATCATTTTGGATTACACAACAACTTCTCAAAATGTCAGTGGTAAATAGTCAGCAAATCCCTCATTATCAATTAAATGGCACTGATATTCAGTAAAAAAGCATTTGTAATACTTTCAAATCCATAGCCTCACAAACCTTTTATCTTGTAGCAATCCCACCAGCACCAAGCAAAATACAGTTTAATGCAAGAGGGATCTTTGGGTTTTTTGCATGCCTAATGAACTTGAGTAAAGGTTTTAGAAATTGTTGCTGGACAAGGGACTTTGATTTTAATAGTGTTTTAAATTAAACCATTTAAAGATGTTTCTAATTCCCCATCTTTCATCACTGTAAGAGATATAAAATCCTTCAGTATGTGCTCAGATACCATTTATTTTCTGAATAAGAGTCTATTATTGTTTACAAAACTGCTTTGCTTTAAATGCTAGCTTGAATGTCACTAAATTAATCTTGTTGAGGGTTTTGGTCTCTGACTTGGGTTTAGTTACCTTATTCACTTACACATATTCCTTAAAAGCTCTCAGTCTTGTGTGAAGTGAAAAAACCACCTCTCTAGTGTTACTTGTGTGGAAATTGTAACTCAGTAGCCCTAAAGTCAGTATTTCTTTGATGTAAGTCAACTGTAAAATTCCCATTGACTTCATTGGCAGAGGAGTTAGACCCATATGAGAAGCAAAGAAAGAAAACAAGTCAGTGGAAAAAATGCTATGAAAATTTTATACTGTCAGAGGAAATGTGGTGATGTTCAAGATAAAAAGTGTGAGCATAGTGGTAAACATTCGTATTGAAGAGTGCAACTTGTTTAACTGCAGTGCTGGGCTTTCAGCACCATGTTACTGTACAGTTCATCTTGGTTCTGTAGATTTTAAGACTGGGAGGATGAATTTGACTCTGTGCTTTTGACTTACCTGCTGAGGTTTCTGACTAGTGATTAGGTAGCTGTTTACTGGGAATCCCACTAATGTAAGACAGCTCATCTTACATTAACTTCTATAACTCATCAGCCTGAACTGAGCTGTCCTTGAATAAATAACACACAAGGGCAAATCTAGGTATCTGGTTGCATGCTGCTAGCCAGTCAATCATATGTGAAGTATTAGGAGAGCTCATAAAATATAACACATAAAAAAATAATTTTACCAGGAGATAAGTGGATCTGTAAAATTTTTGCCAAATGAATAACAATGGAAATGACCTTGTAAAATGCATCTGCTACACCTTAGATATTGTTGCTTACAAGTAAACATTCTTTCAGTAACATGCAGTACTAGGTCTTCAAACAGAGAATTTTTTTAAAGGAAAAAGCTCTCAAATTTTTTAATCAAAATCAGCTAGATTTGACTTCCAGAAATGATCTAGTCTGAGTAAAACAGTGCCACAAATGTGTGTCAAAGTCGTTCTCAAATACCAAACCATTTCAAAATCAGATTCATGAATAGTAGCTAAGCTTCAAACATGTACATTCTTTTTTATAACGTATTACTCACATGCTCATGACAAAAGTTTGTAGTCCTCTGCTTGACTTCACTAAAGCCCGGACTGCCCGCATACCTTTTCTTCATCAAAGTTGTGGTTCCTGAAAATATTTTATGATTCTTCCTCCAGCTTCTTTTTCCTTCTAAACTGCCAATCGTGGTCCATAATTGAGCAGTGAGCAATGTTGACAGTTAGTGGATTGCATAGTTGAATCTCAAAGCACTTTCTGCTAGGACTACAGATTGGACTACTGCACTGGTATGCCTCATTTAACACATGAGCAGAGTTGGAAACAACTAGGGCTGAACTTACTTGAATAACTCCATCCAAAAGGGAGAGAGAGTGTGCAAGTTCCAGAGGATAATCTAGACACACTTCAAGATGTAGAAAGCAGAGCTTTAAGATGTAAAAATGGAGCTCTAAGGTTTGGTGATCAGCACAACAACCCCTCTAAGGTAAAAGCAAGTAAAGGCATGTCAAGTGGTTTCCATAGGCTATGCCTTGGGTATTATGACTCTAAAAAATGTAATCCTCAGCTTCAATTCAATCTCTACATGGGGATTTAGATGATTTTCTTCCCTTGACATTGTCTAGTCCTGTTGTCCTACCAGCGAAAAATTCAGCCCTATTCAGAAGACCAGCACACTGCCAACAGAGATCTTAAGTACGGTTTTGAAGTTCCAGAACGGCTGTGCAGGGGGAGTTGGATGTACTGGGAAAAGTGTAATGGTGCTTCACCATGAACACTGTGCTTCCACAACCTGTAGAATAAGGCAGAGTTGAATGTGGGCTGGAGACAGAATTGGAAAAAGTGTTTGCTATGTGATGCCCTGCATTCCAGTGAAGGTCCACCACAGCAGTAAGTTAATGATGGAACAACTTGAAGCCAAATGCTAAATACTTCAATACAAAATGTTAAGTGCGAAATGTTTGCTTTGCTGAGAGGTTTTTTTAGTGTTACACAAACAGTACATCGAGTTTGTGAAAAGATATGCACTGCCCAAGGAAGAGAAGGGTAATTAAAACCCCATTAAAACTGTTGTAAAGAGAAGGGCTTTGAAAAATTGACTCCCTCAGAAGTTCAGCGTAGCTAACTTCTTTCCTTTTGAGCCTAGTGTACAGAATCTGAAAATGAGAATACAGTCTACATAGTCTTATTCACACAGATATGAGTGAACGCTTTTGCTTTGCATATTCCTGCTGCAAGCAGACGTGAATGTATTTCTCCTGTGCTCAGAGATCTGAAGTCAGTGAGTATAGTGCTGAGTCAAACTAATAATCCCTGAACCGAGTGAGTATATATTAACTCAGCTTAGACACTGTGCAAATCGTTAAGCCTAGCTCATCATTTTTCGTGTCCAACTTGATGATCATCTATAACTCATAATGCTGGAGTCAGGAAACTCCCAATGGACCAAAGTTGAAGACAGAAGAAAGGGGAAAGAGATCTTGCCACAGTTACTCCATTTTACTTTCTTTTCCTTTTTTTAAAGTGCATCAACATGCTACTTGATTTTGTTCAACTTGCATAATTCAACCTTGATAATTATTCTCAATTCTCTGTTACAGTATTTCTTGTAAGCTTTAGCCTTCTTCTAAAAAACATTTTTGTGTATGATAGTATTTATTCAAATTTTCAAGAGGTTTGGTCACTAGGACAAGCCTGCTGAATTGGGATTGTCCTGCTCACACAATCCCAGTGCTTTGGCTAGTTGCCACATCTTTTAACAGTGTTTTATGGAACCAGGCTGCCAGATCAATATTTTTCCCATTTGTTCTTGGTGTAATAGGAGATCTTTGAGTGACTGTAACATCTCCTTGTAGCTGGCTTAGTTTTGTAAAATATATATATTGGAATAGAGCCTTTCATCTTGTAAGATAGGGAACTCCCTGCTGCAATATTCTGCCAAGATTTGACAAGGGTGCATAACTCATCATAAATATATAACGAGAGTAGTTTTGACAGGCATGGAGCCAAGTAGGTTGCATTCTGGTTTTGTCTGGACATTCACAATTAAACCCTTCTCAGGGTTTGGCAGTCACAGCCAACTTAAAATGTTTACGATCACACTAAAATTGGAACAGGCGTAAAATCCTCCTTAGCTAGTGTGTTAATGTCACTGCAAAAGGCCTGAGTACTGAGATGTCAGTGAGTTCACATCACCCTTCGACCTGGGAGATGAGCAGACAGCACACTCTTTTAAAATAAATATTTTAACAGTATTTGGTACTTTGGCTTGCATGTGGTGTTACGCCTTTGAAAATAAAGCCAGAGAACAAGACAGAAGTTGGCTTGTTTTGTAGAAACAGTAGCCATTTATGAACTAGGATAATTATATGCTCTTCCAAGAAATATAACAGACAGGGGCTGATCATCTTGGTAGACAGCACTCTGCAGTTCATATATTTGTATCTCAGTTTATACTTCAAGCACAGCCTTGGTGGGAACATACTACAGCCCAACTTTTCAAATTTGATGAGTGGTTTTGCATTGTCTTGTTTTGTTAGTTAGAGACATTTTGTAAGGTTTTATACTTGCTAGTACTTTGCAGAACAAATCCTTTCAAAGGAACTCAGGCGAAAAATTGAGGCATCCAAAATCATTAGTCATTTTTGAACAATCTTTCTTTCCTTGTTATTTGATAAAATGCTTCTCAACAGTTCTTGATTAGAGCTTCTAAGGGAAATTAAGGGTCTGGAATATGGTTATCAATAAGAATGCTCAATTGATGGTCTCCATTTTGATGGATAATTTTTACATATGTTAAAGGTAGTACACAGGTGCAATGCTGTAAGCCAGCCTAATCAAGAGAAAGTCTAGCTCCTATCTGGCCCACCACCATCTTTTTGAGAAGATATGGGGATGTGTTGCCAAAACAGTAAATGCTGCTCCTGATCCAGTGATGTGTAGAGAAAAGGTTGTTTGTTCAGGGACAGAAATGTGTTTACCTACAAAGGAGAGGAATGCTAAGAAATACATCAGCTCTTTTGGCTGACTCACCCTCAGTTAGTTGTGGAGCAATTGGTGGATAACAGCTGCTGGAGCCCTGGTACTCAGGTGAAAGGGATGATGAGTGCTATTTTGCCCCACCAGTCCATTGGTATCTCCATTGGTTAATGCAAATTTAGGATCTCTCCTCATTCTCTCTCCTCTTTGATGGGAATGCATGGGAAACTTCAGTGCAAGGTAAAAAGCTTTACAGACTGAAAAGAAGCGGCAAGAAAATCAATCCCTGCTAGCAAGTCCCTAGGCAGTAATTCATCTAGGAGTCAGGCTAAAGTTCTTGTCCCTTTTTCATGATTTGTTGCTGCTGCTTCTTTTCTTCTACATTATCACTGCAAAGAGTTGTCCTTTCAACTGTATAAGCTTTCAAGGTCTCCAGGTAAGTGTTATTAGGTTATCTACTTCTTTTTTTCATGAAGACTATGATGGACTAAAAATATGATTTTCCTTTTGATATCTCAAATGCATTTCAGTATTTGAAAGTTTCATGATAAATCTGAAAGATTACCCAGAATTTCACAATTGTGATTGCTATTGAAAATAGGCAGCTCCATGAAGAGCACTGAGAGCTGGCTTAAAACAAGAATTTGATTTTCAGTCTGCTGCTTTAATAATTAGCATGCTTTTGACTATCTTGGATAAAAGCTTTTTCTCTGTTCCTTCCTTCCTTTTCATTCCTTCTGCATTCAGAGAAATTGAATTTGTGTAGCCAACTCCTCTTCCTAATGTACCTTGTAGCCTTTTGGTTGTGCTACCAACACTGGATGAAGACATCAGAAATAGATGTGTTGTTTGTGTGTGGTTTTTTTGTCTTTGTTTTTGGTATGTTTTCCTGATTTTCTTTCTCCCATAACTTGAGCAAGAGATTGCTAACTGAGAAAAACTGGGCTCATCAAGTTAGTCAAGGGAATAACTGGAGGATTGCTAAGCAGCCCTAAATTTTGGGAATATGCTTGTAATACACCACAGCACTGCCAAGGCTAAATTAAGACATAATGGCTTGAACAGCATAGCATTATTAATCACATTTATTAATTAAATTGTACTGTTCCCCCCAAATATCATTAGAGAGAAATTATACGGTACTGACATTTCCATGAGAAATCAGTGTTAAAAACAGTGGTTTTTTCCTCATAATACAAGTAATTAAATAGGGGAAAAACAGCATCAGCATTAGATTCCATGGCTTTCAGACAGGTGTTTTGGTTTAACCCCAGGCAGCAACTAAGCACCACGCAGCCACTCACTCACTTTGCCCCACCCAGTGAGATGGGGGAGGGAATTGGAAAAAGAAGTAAAACTTGTGGGTTGAGATAAGAATGGTTTAATAGAACAGAAAAGAAGAAACTAATAATGATAATGACAACACTAATAAAATGACAACAGTAATAATAAAAGGAGTGGAATATACAAATGATGCAAAATGCAATTGCTCACCACCCACCAATTGACACCCAGTTAGTCCCCGAGCGGCGATCCAACCCCACTCCCCCCAGTTTATATACCAGATGTGACATCACATGGTATGGAATACCCTGTTGGCCACTTTGGGTCAGCTGCCCTGGCTGCGTTCCCCCCTGCAACTCCTTGTGCCCCTCCAGCCTTCTTGCTGGCTGGGCATGAGAAGCTGAAAAATCCTTGACTTTAGACTGAACATTACTTAGCAACAACTGAAAACATCAGTGTGTTATCAACGTTCTCCTCATACCTAGCTCGAAAACATAGCACTGTACCAGCTACTAGGAAGACAATTAACTCTATCCCAGCTGAAACCAGGACAACAGTTGATAGCAATAGACATTGTGAATCAGAGTTTAAAAAAGAACATGTCTACTATGAATACTTTGCTTCTTTTTTACAAGATTCACTTACAAAACACCAGGCAGAGTTAAACTATTTGTTGTGAATAGCAGAAAATGGCTTAGCTGTTACTCAAACTCTTTCAATGATTTAGAAACTAAGCTTAAAAAAGCCAGCAAATAAGTTTCTCATGGTCAAAGTTTCTGTTCAGGAGTGGCATATGCATTAACCAGTCAAAGATTACTCTTACCTGTCATTCTCACTGTGAAGCTGCATGAATGGGTACAGTGTTCACAGTTTAAATGTGCAAAAGAATGTAGTCTGTATGCAGAACAGGTGATGATCAATACAATTTAAACACATCATGGACCATCTGGGCTATCAGTTATGTTAAGATGGAGAAACAACTGCTTGACATGTTGACTGGGAAACTGCAAATACCAGTATTGTACAATATTTTTCAGTATTTAGTTTTGTGTCTTTTAGTGAGAGAATGCATACAAATCTTAGAAGTGTAACACTGAAAAGAGATGTTTTTATCTAGCTCATCTCCTTTCAGTGAGATAGGATTAATGACAGATGTTTTGTCCTTCATTGTCTGAGCAGTGACAGAACTTTTCTGGCCACTCTAATGATAAACACAGAAACACTCTGAATTGTAAAATGTCTTCCAGTATCTATCTGAAATCTCTGCTGCAACCAAAGTTTATCTTTTTCCTTCTCCCAATGAGACTGGAGAACAATTTATGGCTATAGCATTTTTACCAACCTTCACATTAGAGAACTGTTGTCATGTTACCTGTAAGTTTTCTCTTCTCTAGACTGACCCTACTGAATTCCTGCAGCTTTTCCTTTTAGTTCACATTTTTAAAACCTGTTATTACTCTTAATGTTCTTTTCAGGACTCAGTAATTTGCTTTTGACTGCCTTAAGCAGACTGGCTAAACTGCAGTCAATGCTCTAGCTGAGCTCTCACCAGGACAATGAAAAGCAGAGCGATTTGCTCCATTTCAGATTTACAATATTCCTGTTAGTACAGTTCAGAGTAAGTGCCACATATGGTTGACACTTATTCAGGTTCAATCTTAACAACCAGATTCTTTCCAGACATAATCTGATTGTTTGTTTCCCTTCTTTGTATTTATGCTCTTTATTTCCCCTTCCTATGGGCGGTACTTTGCACTGGTTCTAACTGAATTTATCTACTTACTTTAAAACATTTTTCTGACTTACCAGGATCATTTCAAAATGCTTGTAAATTCTCCCAGTACGGTGCCATATTTGAATATTGTGTGTTTGTTTCATTACTCAAACAATTTACAGATATTATAGCTTGAATAGTTAAAAAAAAATCTCAGGGCTGACCTCTGAAAGACTCACTTAGTCTCTTAGTCTGATAATGAGTCACAAACTATTAGTTTTTGAGATTATTGTGCTTGCCATTCTGCAAATATTTCCATCTCATTACAATGTCACAGTGTCAAATACCTCACTAAAGCTCAGGTGTGGCACATTATTGCTTAACCTTGTTCATTAAGCTAGCTAGAAGGAAATTCAAGTGCTCTAGTAAGATGTTTTTGATAAGACTGTACATCACGGAGAAGTTATTTACTTATCACTATTCTCAGAATGCTTAGCAACTCTTCCAAGATCTTTTTGGGTATAAGATAAGGCTGGGTGATCTGTGATTCTCAGGTACTCCTTTACTCTTTTAAAAATAGGTATTATTTTCCCCTTCTGCATTTGCAATCTCAGTCATACTTTTCCCTAAATATCAGGATTGGTTCTGATCTTGAGGCATAAGTGTATACACCTGTGTTTCTGGGAGAGCTCATTCCAGATGTAATTTTATTTGCCTTGCAGGCTCATTGCATTTTTCTCCTAGCTGTCACTGGCTAGATATGCGTGCGTTTATTCAGGCACTCGCAGAAATCTTCATATGAAAGAAATGACTTAGAAAACGCAGGATGGAGCCCACAGAACAATATAGCGTTTTCAAAAACTATCTCACAATATCAGTATTTTAAAAATATACATAAAGGAAAGTTATTAGAGATGGAAATTTACTCGTACCCTGTAAAATGGGTGAGTTACTTGCTAAGGTTCCACATTATACATACATGTAAGTGAACATGCAAGGTGCAGAAATTGGATAATTATTTTCATCATTTCCACATTCTAAACTTATGAAGGAAATGAACAGAAGTATCTCAGAAAAATGTGAGCTATGACTGTTGTCCCACAAACGGGGTTCGTTTATCTGGTGTGCAAGCCAATAACACGGAGTTGAGGTATTTTCAAATAAATTTCATAGATGATACTTAACTAATGCATATTCATTGTTATTTTCCTTAATGATTGGTTCTTTCTTCTTTGCCCCTCATGTAAATTAGTGCGCAGACTCTGTCTTCTTCCTTCATTGTCATCTTTTGACTAGGTGGTATCATTTGAGCAGGTGGTCAATGAGTCCGTGATTGCAAGCTCCCCCTGTAGGAATTACCTTTTGCCTAATTCTTCCCTAATCTTGGCAGTTCCGAGTGGTTCTTCAAGGTTTATTGGCCAGACCACAATCCATTACCTTTTGTGACATAAACATAAAGCCCCGTTGTCTAGTAGTTGGTTCCTAAACCCTATATCATGTCTAGTTATTGTTTC
>VYZV01019437.1:0-11804 GCA_013401275.1 Pandion haliaetus
CTGTCACTTCAGTCATCTGGCACCAGTCAATACTTTAACCTTTAGACTGAGGTTCTTGTTGCTAGTCTTTTAATTGCTTTTAAAGATTCGAATGCTGACCCTGTCCATTTGCTCCCCACAGTTGTCTTTTGACTTCAGGTTAGGGCTTATGTAAGTATTGCCTAGCATACGAAGTGTGTTACTACACAGGTGATTGAGTATGTCTTGTATTTGAGACAAGTCCTGATTTCTAAGTTAAACTGTTTATTTCCATGTGGTCCTGAAGCAAGGTCTTATTTTCATTGACTTCTACTGCAAATTACTCCAAATATGAGGCATGCTATCGTTTGTTGGACAGGTAGCTAAAATCTCAGCTCTAAATACTATGAAGGACAGGCCCTTTAGACAGTGGGTTTTAAATTGGTATATATCAATTATATGACCAAGTTACAGAGTCAAATTAAGTGAAATTAAAGTGTCCGGGAAGAAAATCGTTATTAAATTTAAAAATCATTTAACATTCAATGTGTTGCAGTTTTTTCTCTTGCAGAAATGTTAGAAGAAACCAAATTCGACAAGGGCAAATGAAGTACTCTCCTTATAATTTAGTTATGCAATATTGTAAGCATGCTGTGCTAACATAACACTTCAGTAACTGAAAAGAAGCTTGTCTAAGACTAAAAATTAGAAATGTTTCAGAAGTCTGGCTTTTTAGCCAAAAGATGCCATGCCAGAAGTATTAGTCTAACTTCTGTGTGATGGAAATGTCTTAATTCTCACGCTTTACCGTCTATATGACCCTAAGACTTACTTGGTATTGGAGAACATTGTTACTAGATTTTTGTTGTACATCTTCATTCCTGTGCATATTGTATTGTGTATTTTTCACATTGTGCCTAAGCATCTGATGAAAGTGTTTGTGTAAGGAGATTATAATGACATTGTCTTGACTTAGCTATATCAAAAAGACTGGATGTTAATAATTTCACCTTTTTTTTTTCTTTTTATACTTCTTACAACTCCTGGTTGCCTGTTATGTTTAATTTCTAAACTCTCTAATCCCTCTGGCTAGGTGAATAAGTACCTTGCTGAAAAAGTAGATAGTACCAAGATTCCTGACTTGTGAGCTATATTTAACAGTCATTTGCAATTATTTATAGGTTCTGTTGGTAAGCAGTAGCCGATACCCCGATCAGTGGATTGTACCGGGTGGAGGAATGGAACCAGAAGAAGAGCCAGGAGGAGCAGCTGTCAGAGAGGTGTATGAAGAGGTAACAAAAACAAAACAAAACAAAAAATCCAGCTTCTTTCTGCTGCTGCTATCTTCAGATAGGAATCAAGAAAAAAATAGGGAACTCTACCTCCTTTATCCAGGATTTGACTGAGACTTCCATGGTTGTGAAATTCAAAGAACTGCAGTTCTGTGTGTTAGTGTGGTGAGGTGAACTAATTAGCTTGCTTCCCAGCATGCTTTCATGTCATAGCTAAATTTCTGTCTGCCTTTATAAACACTTACTGGAAGTGGAACTGTGACTTTATGCCAAATGACATATTATAGTAGTGTAGCGTTTCTGTTTGTGCAGAAAATGTTTGACTCGCAGCTCTTCTAGAACAGACTGAAGGTAAGCTAACCATTAATGTGTAGCTGCATAGGAAAGACAAATAAACAGACCTTTGAGGAGATTCCAAACTAAACGGTTTAGAAACTTATGTATCTGAACAGTTGAGAATTCAACAATAAAAAGGCCTTGTTAAGTACATTTAAGGCTGTTTATCTATAAAGAAAGCACCATAGGTATAGTCTGCCTTTCTATCTCTGCCCCTACCCCTAGGCAAAACAGAGCTTTAAGTCTTGATGAATTAATGCAGTTTCCCACTCTAGTATGGTACTTAAAAACCAGAATTTTGAATTTGAAATTTAACTTGCTATTTATTTTTCCTAGGCAAACTGTTAAAAATGTTAAATGTTACTTGAATATCTAACAGCCAGGACTGTAAGCCAGTTAAAGGAAAATCAGAGTCACTTGATTTAGCTAGAAATTATGCAATGCGTAAGTGACCACAGATCAACTCTTAATTCTTTATATCATACTTCTTAAATAGAGGGTATAAGGTTTTGCAGAAAGTGGATGCATCCTGGCAATTGAGTGAACTACAGGATTTCTACTAGTCTTAAACAGTTTTCTCATCCCAGTTTGACTACTGATGTTCACAAAACACGCTAATATTGTTGCTAACTAGTATGTACAATGATTTTTTTTTATTAGCTGTGCTATCTAGTGGTTTATCTTGCTTACCCTTAAGACTGGTTCTGCTGGATTGTAGAGGCTTGGGAACTTGATGTAGATGCATCTTGCACCAAATGCTGCCTGCTGTTCAGTGTCAAAACGAGATCTGTGAACTGTGATTCTCCTCCCCTCTTACCTGGGGAACAGACTAGGTCAGCGTTGAATGCTCTTAGCAGCCTTCATGCAGCAAGGTTCAAGCATAAGTAAGCCTCACTGATACAAAGTTATTCCAGACCTTCTGTTTGTGTCCAGTTTTGCAGGGGGAGCCAATTCCGAGCTGTGGAAGACATACTCGGACAAGTGCTTGTGTATTTGTGAAAGTAAAGGAGGCAGCCACAAGGTGTTCCGTTTGAAAGGAGCAAAGATTTAGGATTCTGGGAGTGAGTTAGCAAAGATTTAGGCTTCTAGGCAGTAGTAGCACCTCTGGGGAAAGTCCTGGCGCTTCCCACTGTCATGTGTTGATGGGTGGGATTAAAAAGCACAGAACCACTGGCTCAGTGTTCTTGTGGACACTGGTAGTTTTAATTGCTGATCTGACCTAAGGCACAGTCCAAGATGAGGGATAGTAAAATCTCATCTCCATATCAAACTAGAGCTGACTGAACTGTAGTCACGTGTTTGGGTTTTTTCCTCTGCTAGTGAAGAATGGATCATCTTGAAGTGACCTGTCTGCAGTTAGTATGTCATCAAAGTTGCTATTGCAAGCTGCCTGAGTCATCTAGATTCTCAGCTTGCAGGGAATGCAGTGCTACACACAAAGCTCTCGGGCTGACTTTGTAGCGCAGTAGTATAGCAGTGGGAGTTGTGACCTGGGGGTAGTTTTCTACTACACATGGTTCTGCCTTGAGAATATTCTGAGGAACACTTCCAAGCCCTGGCTTTGCTGGAGTTCTGCTTGCAGATTTCTGCAGCAGTGCAGTGTGTGGGCCATGACTGTGGGAGAAGGTTAAGGTGGGATAGCTAAGGAGTGGGTATAGAATACTACTGGACAATATATCATACAGCATAAACTTAGTACAAATTTCTCCATTAATGTAAAAGCCCAATCAGAGCGCGCACACTGTCCAGACACTGTGACCTTCTCTGGTTCATACAGATACCAAAATGTTAGTTACTTCTAAATCATCTTTTTCATTTTGGATATGCTTTCATGTCAGCAGGAAAAAAAAAGGCAAATCAGAAAGTGAAAAATAGGAGTACCTGCTGTTATGATGTGAAGCAGTCCTTCCATAGCTCAGTTTTGCTATTGCCCTCATTTCTTTCTCAGGGCAAAGCAAAAGACTTTCCCGTACGTCATGGTGGTTCTGGTCAAGAATTGCAGTGCTCAGCAACCCTAGGCTGTTTTGAACCCTGAAGACAGAGGTCAGCCTGCTTCACTCATACACAGAGTTCTCTTGATCATGTTTTGTTCAAGTGCTATCACACAAAGTGAATCTTAAAACCAGCTACATGCAAACATGGTTTAGGCAAATACAATACACTGCAAGGTAATTGAAGTATGTTAAGCTGTTCTGTGGCTGCTTGGAATATATGTTGTCATCAAAATTTCAGTAAGAGGATTCACGATAGAAAAGCTGCATGTTGTAAATGACTCAAAATGCCAATGTCATCAGTGTTTATACACCACAAGAGAAACTGTTTCTAAAGGTGAAGAAGAGAACCCAGCAAATATAAAGCTCAAGTGGTGCTAGCACAGGGACATTTTGCTCAGAAGTTAAACCAATTTTTATTCACTTTAACTACAGTGGCTATGCTTTTTTTTTAATGATGCTCTGCAGTAAGATGCAAACTGCCAAGCCATGTTCAGCTCTGAGCTGTGCTTGCAATGCATAAATATTTTTCAAAGGCTAGGGGCTTTATTAAGCAAAAATCATTTGGTGACACTTGTTCTAAAGCTTCAGAGTTTCCAGGGTTTGATAGCTTGTGTAGCTGATGAGTGTTAAAAGCTCATGCCTTAAAGTAAAAATATTCTTAAGCTACAGGCTGAATCTTGTGTGTTGCCACAAGACTGCAAAGCGCCATTTTTAAAGAAAAGCCAGAGTGGTATTCAGGGTTTTGACTTGAGCCATGGAAATTAGTACTTACCTTTCTAGAGATGGATGTCCTTTCTATTTTTATACTAAGGTCAATGTCACCTGGCAAGCTGGTTACAGTACAGTGAACTGTTAAGAGTTTTGTGAATGAATAAACTTCAAAGGAGGCACATAGTGGCACTGGTTTGAACTGTGTTTCTTCAGTATTGGGTCATGCCCAAACTAAGCATTGGTTCCCATTAATTTATTAAAATGGAGAAATTTATAGTGGGAGTTATAATGGCATTTCTTAATGGTAGGAGTGCTAAGAGTGCACAATATGATAGCCCACTGGCTCTAAATATCCTTCTTTCCCACTGACAGTAGTGTATTTAAAATCTTTGTTTTAAAACCCAAGCAAAGGTCTTTGTAGTCAAATCTATATGCCATGCAGTTGTTCCATAGTCTGCCTGTGTGCACGACTTCAGATCTTTTTTTATCCTCAAGTTCTGTTCATGTTAGTGATTTGGGTTTTTACCTCTACTAAATGTTTAGTATGAATTTAATTTAATTTTATCTGCCACTTCACAGGTTACAGTAATTAAGGTAACCTGTCAAGTTCCTTACATACAGTAAGCTTTTACAAACCTGAAAGTAGAATACCAAAATGAAGTTACAATATAAAGCAATCCCAGAAAGGTATTAAACCTCATCTAGATGAGGAGCTACTCTGTTAATTAATTTAGAGCTTAGTCTTTAATTGGGTAGTGTGAAACAGAAATAGGAGTTGTTAGCACATGGGGTGTTCAAAGAGAAATACGACATGAATAATAAGGGTGGCAAGCTGATGATGTCCAGCCTCTTAAATGGAAGGAGAACCCTCCTACTCCCTTTTCTTCCCCCGTCTCACCAAAAACTGAGACTCTTGCTTTGTTTGTACTTAGTAGTATATTGAAATGCCTACCAAAAAATATGCAATTCCTCCCAGACCTGTGTGAATATAGCTTCTAAGAAGAAGAGGCTAATGCTGAAAGTTAATCTGCTGCAACAGTAAAAATGGCAGTAATATTATCTAAGACCTCTCGCAGGAAATAGAGGGATCTGCTCTAGTGCGTGCCTGATACTTGAAAAAAGATTGGATGTTACAGACTAGAACTAGGTAGATACTGTACAAAATCTACAGCTGAAAGATTGTGGCAGGTACAGTGAAACCCTTTGGGTTTTATAAGAGTATGCAAGAAAGGGCAGGAATAGTCTTGCACTGTGCCTTCAGGAGCGTAGCCATTAAAGTACTATCCAACAGATCCCACAGTTAAAAATAACTCTTAACTCTTCCAGATTTTTAAGCAACTTTCTGCTTTGGTAGACTGTTAGCTTAAAAATTAAACTGTAGCATGACTCTTACTCCATCTACAGGAAACAAAAGGCAAGTCTGGCTGCAGATCTGAGACTGCAGTATGTCTAGAGCTGCCAACAGTGAATGACCTCCAGGCCAGAAAGATTATGGGATGAAGTGGAGGGTTTCCCTCTTGTGGCTGGATTTAGACTAATACTAAAATAAATGCATAAATTCAGATTTGAGACCTTATCTACATTGTACTCATAGACTTCCTTAAGGAATTGTTCTTGGGGTGGATGTACCACTTAATTCAACAGCTTGCCTGTCAAAAGAAATGTGGGGGTTTTTCAGGCTTTTCTCCCAAAGTTTAGACTGTCTTACACACTTATTGTAGCCTATAGGATTCTGTTTACTTAAAGAACCATATTTTAACAGCCATGGGTACATAAAGGCCAAAGGAAGAAAGATACTTTTATTAGAGACAAAATGGTTCAAAGTCTAGAACTTAACCAGTGTGTTGGATTAGAAGCTTACAGTTGGGAAAGTGGGAACTTAATTGACTTTCTGGCAAAAAAGCTGAAGCATTTCTTGGTCCTCTAGCAATTAATTTTGACATGTTTTGAAGGAACTACATTAAGATAAGAGCTTGGAGGAAATATTTTTATTAGCAAAAGCACTTAAAAAAACCACTGTCAAGTTGATGGTGCTTTTTAAACTATGAAGATGATTCAGTTGCATATATTACTTGCAGAGAAAAATGATGAGACTCTTAATTACCACCTTTTTATACTTTTGGGTATAGAGGTTTTCAAAAGACGCCACTGTCTGCAGGAATGATGCTACATTTTGGAAGCACATATCTTTGCCTAGAGAGTAACTAGACATCGGTGACAGTAATCACATTTACATAGCAACATCTGGTTGCACGAAAGCTTCATTATAAGCTTTGGGGAATTTTTACACTTAATGTAATCATGTGCTTCTGATTGTTTAATTCAGAATTACTCAGCTAAGAGTATTTGTTTAAACCACTGGTTTACTTGGAGGGAGAAAGCTGTTAAGTAAATTCTACTTAGAGTAGTAACATTGATGATAAATTCCCATTGTGACTATGGGGTACTAGTAAGTTGATAAAACTTCTCTATGAAAGTGATTCAGTATTGGTAAACTTACCTGGTGGTGGTGTTTGTACCATGTGGTGGATATCAGTTAATTGTCAGACTCCCACTTAGCAGTTCAGAGAAGCCCTCCTGCATCTATTGATGGTGAGTTTCTTTGTCCTTCAACAGTCCTGTTGCCATAGACCTGCCTTTAAGAAATCTTTGTAATGTAAGTAAGGCCTTGGCTGGGACTTCCTAAAGAGTTATAAAATCTGGAAAGTTCTTTGGTTTGGGGGTTTGGTGTTNTGGGAAATTGCTTTTTTTAGTTGTTCACTTTGCCACGAAGTAAAAATCTTAAAGGGTTTAGTGATTCCTAGACAGTGCTGCATGAGAAGAAGGGCAAAAATTGGGGCAGAAGTGTAAGCTTGTAGCCTTTTAGGTTCTGCTTCTCTTTTAAAAAAAGATACTGTAATGTTAGGGAAATTAAGACTTTTTTCATTAAACATTTTTTCAGTGTGTGTTCCTTTAGGCTAATAAATGCTTTTTCTTTACCCAGTGTAAAGCATAAGCAGTCTTTAGTGCCTGTTGTCGCATAGCTGACCCTTTCAGACCAAAATAAGGGTCTGTCGCTTTCATAATTAATATGCTGCCTAATCACTTACCCAGGAGGTCCACTTAGTATTTCAGCTTCATGAGCTCTAACGGGTATCTTTGTCATCACAGCAGACAACCAGAAGAACACGGTATGTAGTTGTGCATTAACTTTAGGTCTAGCTCTTGCTCTAGAGAAGCAAATGCTTGTTG
Source organism: Pandion haliaetus (assembly GCA_013401275.1). NCBI lineage: Eukaryota > Metazoa > Chordata > Aves > Accipitriformes > Pandionidae > Pandion > Pandion haliaetus. Next base: position 7,523 of record VYZV01019437.1, read on the forward strand.
AGTTGCCCAGGCTGCGATCAGACTTCCTTCATCAAAACTGCTTAATAAATAACACCAGCCATCTGCTTCCTTTAAAAAGACAGACACAGAAAACATTCACTTGTAAGATCTTGATTAGACTTACTGCTAAAGCCTGCCCAGTTGTCTGTCAGAGTTACTCATTAAAATGTAATTAAGATCCATATGGTCCTTTATATAAAGACATAAGACATTAGTAACTTTCTTTGAAGCTGGAAACAAAGACTGAAGGCTAGAAAATGTCATCTTAGCACTAAGAAGCCCTATTTTAAATATCGGTTATACAACAAGACAAAAAATAATCTAAATATGGCTTTGTCTACCAGTAGACTACATATGCTTTTATGTGTCAGGCGTATGGACTGAGATTTGTTTAGAAAAAATGGATGATCATAAACTACTTCTGTTGGAAGAGGCATTATATATTACTTTTGGAAAAACAAACCCTGGAGTCTCAGTAGAATATAACGACCATCTTAACTGTATTGATAAAAATTACTAAGCACAGGCTGATACACATAGTGGTTGTTTTAAAAGTTGGAGTAAAACTCTGAATTTAAAGCCTTTTGCAATGTTACTAACTAGAAAAAGAATATAAAACTGTTTGTAGAGAATTGGGGATATAAATTTGGTTTTACGCTTCCATGCCAAAAGCTATGCTTTTATATGAAAACTAGCATACATGAAGTCATTATGCTGCAAGATCCACCCAGTAACCTACAGTTTAATTTGTTACTGTGTTTTGAAGACTTGGACTTAAGTTTGTGTAAAATAGCAATGGAGTTTTAATGATGCCTTCTCTAGATTTACTATTATTCTACTTTAAATTATCTCTTGTCCTATCTACTTCCCTGGATTTTTTCAGTATTGGATGGTGTTTATCTCTTTAATAAAATAGAGTACAAAAGAACATGGTAAGTAAAACAGTATTTTGGTCTGGATGGAAAATTGAAAGATTTATGCATTCTTTGATCCACTCATTAGGACAAGCTTTTGTGCTCTAATACTCTAAGTACTCTAAAAATAGAAACTCCAGAAGCAATGCAGCACAGTGTAATTAAAACTTTTATGTTAAAACACTTGCTTAAATAACCCTAGTAAGGAGGAGTATGCTTGATGTAGGAGGCTGGTACTGATATTTTAGTTTTTGAAATTAAAAAGCACGTTAACACTTTTTCCTGTTTGTTTTGTAGGCTGGAGTAAAGGGAAAGCTAGGCAGACTGCTTGGGATATTTGAGGTGAGCTATTTCTTTTACCTTTTAAAAACAATGTTTGCTGGGTTTTGGTTGTGTTTTATTTTGGTTTTGGGGTTTTTTTTGTGAGAGCTGATAAACTACAACATCACTTAAGTGCTTCAGTATTGCCTGCCTATAATTTTGCAATGCTACTGGAAATGCTACATTAGACAGGTGATTTCCTTTGGTTGTTACATGATGTGTGAAGAGTTGAATAGGAGGATTTGAAAGTACTTGGAACTTTCCTGGAAAGATTAAATTACTACTTGGACAACATGTAGAAGTTTAAAAAAACAAAAGTGAAACCACCATTGATAGGTCTAGGATTTCTGAAATATCACACCTGCCTTTTTTGAGGCACTATTCTGACTTTTCCTCTCTGATTAGATGTTACTGAAGTAACTTGTCAACTTTCACACACCTAAATTGATAGGTCTGTATACAGAGTATCTCATTACAGCTTTGATTCACTAAAAAAGCTAAGGCTTTGGGTAACAGATAAATCTAACCTTTAGCAATACTACGTAGTTCAAAACTTGTGTTTCATAGTGTAAACATCCAACTCTGAGCTACTGACAGCACAAGGATGCATGCTAGATCTAACTCTTAGTGTTGGCATTGCCCACTTCTGCTCAGGTTCTAGACAGGAGCAGACTGTAGAAATGTAGGTGTGAGTCTTCAGATCATAACACATCCAGCGTTACTATGTTGTGCTGTATGATGGGTGAGAGTAGAAGTCCCTTAGTTTAGTAGTTAAGTATGAATATTCACAGTTTAATTATAAAACCAACTTTCAGAGGCAGTGTATTCCTGATAGGGATTTCCTGTGTGAAATACTACTTAGTCATTCATGATACGACTAGTTGATACAGTGCTAAAGGTGTGCCCATTGTGAAGTATGGAAACCATGACAAAATTAGAGAAGCTCCTGTTTGTAGTCAGTAGCACTCACCTTTTTTCTGATTTGTTTAGGGTTTGAGTATACCTGGATGGTCCTACACATTAAAAAGTTGTCTGTGTTCTAACTCAGCTGGTTAGTCTGCAGAACTATTCTGTATTTCCCAGCTCAGACCAAAAAAAAAAAAAAAAAAACAGGACCCATCATCTTGTTGCCTTAAAACAAGGGCTGTAAGGGATGATGATTCTTTGGTAATTCAGCTGTATGTTCTTCTGAAGCCATCTACCACCATCTAGACCAGAGGAGATAAAAAAAAAAATATCTGTGTTGTGGCACTTCTCTAGGTTAGAACTAACTTAAATTGAGGCCCTACTTCAGCTGCACAAGACAGCCCTACAAACAGTTGTTACTACCATTGAGGAGGCCACACATTGCAACCTGGGGATGGAACTAAGAGAAGGTGGAAATGGTATTGTTGCTGAGATCTCATATTCTAGACCTGCAACCAGAAAGGATATGTGTTACAGATGTATCTACTCCATTTAATAGCGATATTGACAAAGAACGGTCTTGGAGTATTTTTATTTCCTAGTAAAGCATGACAGTTTAAAACTATGCTGAGCTTGTAGCAAAACAGGGTTAAGTAGGAATGGTTATTAGTGGAAGGATAAAACCATCTGCAAGGGGAGCTAGGGCATAACATCGCTTGGTTGTTAATATAGCTGTAATCGTCGATGGTCCTGGGTTTTCTAGGAGCTCAGTTCTCTTTGAAGGGGCAGTATGGTTTGGTTAGTCAGGTCACTAGCACCTTTGACAGTGCACTAGCCTGCTGTGGAGCTAGCAGGGAGTAATGTCCGCACAGACCTCACGTGGACTGGCTGTGGCACAGCGACCCTGCCCTGAGCAGACTACCTCTGTCCGCCTCTCTATTTGACTTGCCTCGTTCAAAAAGCGTGTGCTTTTCCAGATGGGTGGTTAGTGCTGCGAGCGTGGCAAATCTGTCAAGTGAACAGATGGTAGTGATTTTTGCATTTGTCATGATGGCAAACATAGGCTATTTAATTTGCCTCACTTACTGAGTGAAACTTTATAGCCAGCATTGCATAGATGATCTGGCCACATGATGCAGTGGTTCCATCTTGCGAAGGTTTTTTAATAACCTTTCATCTAGGAACATGAGTTGTGGAAACAGTTTTAGCAAATGCACTCTACTGTGGTAACTTACAACATTTACATAAAAGGTAAGTAATGGGCAGTACTAGCGGACAACTTGCTAATATTAAACTGGATGACCAAGAACATAGTTTGGTCCCAACTTCACAATCTTCAAATTTGCTTGGGTTGTTTTTTGGGGGGGTGACTTTTTTTTAGCCTAGTGAAATAAAATAGCTGTTTTTTCAAATAAAACTTCAGTTTTCCCATCCTTTTGGGCCTACTCAGCACAGATTTTTATTTAGTGTAAATAAAAGCCAGGTTTTGCTGGCAAGTATCCTTCAGAGGTAAGTAATTTCTAATCTTACAGTTGTGGTAAATCTTAAGTTATTTTTTTGCTGAGAATTAAAACGTCTACTTCTAATATTCAAGCAGAACCAGGATCGGAAGCATAGGACATACGTTTATGTTCTTACTGTGACGGAAATACTGGAAGACTGGGAGGATTCAGTTAATATAGGTAAACCCATTCTCTGTCCTCATGTGCTACATTTAAAATGTATTAAACACACTTCTTTCATTTTCTGAAGCAATTCATATAATTCTTGGGGGAATACTAACTCTGTTCTGTGAACTGAAATTACTGGAAGTTGCAATGATGTTCTTCCATGCTTTTGTACGCCGATAACTAGGGATGCTTCTGATATATTGTGTTACTCTTATGGTATATTAATTAGGGTATTCTAAGTATTACAATGGAATAAACGTCATCATTAATTGCTGATACAGCTCTTAATTCTTTAATTTTTTTTTAAAGGCCAAATATTTTACTGATTAATTACTTTTTAAGGAAAAAGTAGAATGTTTTGCTGTCTGATACTCTAGGGTGGTTTTGAAAGTGTCTTGGGGGTGGGAATCTTTGGAAAGTTTTGATGAGGTTCTTTTTCCCCCTGATTTTCCTGGGGGGGGGGGGGGGGGG